>LOND01002863.1:0-11045 GCA_014220965.1 Paragonimus kellicotti | reverse complement strand
AAAGACGGTAATCCGATGGATTGAAATCTGTGACCGTAGTTCATGACGTCTGATCCAGTGTTGCCCAAACGTTTCATCCATTGATTTTCGCACATATTATGTATGGTGTTGTATTAGGTCATTTTGTTGAAACCAACCAACCGCTCACATTTGTCCAGACGGTGGTATGACAGTTTGCAGCAGCATTTAGTAGTAAGTGTGCCCCAATTTAAAAACAACTTGCAAACAGTCAGTAATCTGGTTTCCCGTAACGCTCAACTGTGAATACAGAAGTTCCGTCGGCCCAGATGAACCAACTACAAAGTTGGTTACATTTAAGACGGACTAGATTTAAACAGGAGATACCAGGTCAGCGGTCCAGGGGTCAATACTGTAATGAGATTGGACTGGAGTTGTTTCTTGGTTGGAGGCGGTTCATTCAATCAGAGCTCACGCACAAACTGCTGCGAGCGGAATTGTGGTCGATCGGCGCCAACCAATCAAAAACGGACGATCAGCTGCTGCACCGAATTTGCTTGTAGGAAGTGGAGACTGAAACAGGTCGTCTGAATGCGTGTCGGAATTCCTCTAGACAAGGTCGTGAAACGCAGCAACGAACAGGGCAATCAAAACGTAAGAACGCTTGTCGCCCAATAGCAATCGTAAATACTGTTGTTCCTCTATAAAAAGGTGCTGTTTTTCAATAAATTGAGGTTGCTTAGTACCGCTCAGATTGTTGTTCTTGTTTTTCCGATATGGTAGCACAATGTGCGATAAATAGTAGGTTCTAATTGCTAACTACAGTGAATCGAGGCCGTGTGAACCGTCAGACAGAAGTGAATTCGGTATGGTCTCTCGGACAAGTTGGTCAAAGGGCCAATCGTTCCTAGGGAATGTTGTCACGGAAATCATAGTCTTGATGTGTTAATAGTGTCACCTCATCCGGTCATCAGTACAAATCAGTTCAATCTATTCAAGACAAGCCGTCATGAACTACACAGCTGAGCCCTGTCAATTCTACTTACAGCCCATTTGGCCTTCGCAATCATGATACCGCCTGTGACTGAGCAGTCGTGCGTTGTTCTAAACTCTTAACCAATTACTGTGATATTTTGAAGATCAACCTTATGGCCTGTGTCTAACGTGTTAACAGTGATTGCAGAATATCTCGTCAGGGTTTGGTACTCCAGCTAACTTTGGAGGTGCTTGTCTAATTTTCCCTCAGTGCTCATTTACTCTAGTTCTAAGTTCTCGTGCCGTCTGCCCACTATAAGCTTGCGAACAGTCCTTGCATTTTATTCTGTATACATAATTGCTGGTCCCCTCAACATATCAGGGGTCTCTGAATTGTACCGAGCTTTTATGCAGTCATCTCTTCAAAAACCCGCTCGCACACTTTGTCCATGATCCTACGAATAACCTCTGACTTTCCTTTTTCGAATGGAATAACAACACTGCTTTTTTTTCCCTCAGTGTCTTTGATAATATTTTGAATACCCGTCTTAGTTGTCGTTAAAGATACTACTTAGGGCAATCTCTGTTCAGTAATGTGATTATTGCTTCTTTCTGTGCCATCTTCTGGTCACCTGCATCTGTGTGTATGGAACATTGAATCTGCAGTGTTAACACAAGCCTGTTTAGGATTAGCAGACACAGAACTAAGAATATTAAGTATGTCTGTGGTTTCGTGATGGACGGTGCTCTTGGAGATCCTTCCTACCCCATGGACAAGACGGTCCAGAAATGGCAGTTGGCCATTACTAGATTCTAGTTTCATTGTCCGTCTGATTTTGGGATCTATTCGAGTGAGGTGTTACATAAATGTTTTACCCCAATCGCGTTTCATACTCAAAAAAATGTCATTCACATACCGTCACCAAACATCTGGTGGATTTTCAAATTGACTCACTATTTTCTTCCCGAGTCGTTTCATATAAATATTTGCTCAGAAAGAGCCAGTACTTATTCCTGAATATGTAATTTTGAATTCTAGACGAAACAGTTCACCTGTAAATGCGCACATATCCCAGCTAATATTTGACCAGTAGTTAAGTGTTCTTTCTTCCACAGGAATGCGCGTACACTCCTTGACAGCTAGCTGGACAGTGGTTAAGACAGGGCGTTCGCTAATCAGACTCGCTTACGAGGCCTGTTTTTCGGTTAGCTGTCTAATTAAGCCTTTCAATTAGAATTCTTTCGAAATGTTTGATTCTCGAAGTTTGTTCCCATTTCAATCGTGAGACGATCGGTGCCATAGGTTTACATTCTCTTCAATTCTGCTTTTAGTTGACAACCCGATTTCAGTTTTCTGCCTTTTACCTGGTTCATCTGTCTGTAGCTGACAGGTTCATGTGGACACCACCAGGTGTGCTATGTTCAGCCAGACGTCTTATTCAACCTACGACTTGCAGGTTTTCTATTCTACTTCATTACGTTGGTTCGAGGTGGTCGATGCTCCCTCGTCGTTACGTGGACTACTGCATTTAGTACAGCTTGCCTATATGACATCAGGCGTATGTGCCACGACTACAGCTTTGATCGGTCCAACGCCTCAGTATCCGCTGAACCAAGCGTCAACTAGTTTCGGGTTGCTGGGATCATTTGCGGCCATGAGACTGAGAGGTGCCAAGCGACGCTTATTGTTTTCACGTTAGAATCTACAAACGGCGCAATAATATAGCATGACGTGCCTCAGATTCTATGGAAAAATTGTTAGGTTTTGATCAGTCTTTTAGTGATTTGTAAATCTGTTTCGTTCATGAATGCAGCTTTTTATTATCTATCGGTTGGTGAAAAACTATCGTGATGGCACAATCCGTTAGGGAAATATCGTATTTTTACTTTCCAGCGCCACCACATAGTGTCACGGCACACATCGCCGAAGTCGCAATGCCCTGGTAATCCCGTCCAACACGTATCGCTCTACAGGCAGAGACGTGCTGTGAACAGCCAGACGTCCTTTCGACAAACACTACAGACACCAGAGAGATCAATCCAGCCGCAAAGGCACTCGGGACAGTGGCAGGAAACGCGACTTTGACTGGGACAGCCAACGACTGACATGAAAATATGCCGTGAATCTCCACGGGCTCACCTAATCTAACTGTGGTCACAGCGGTGCGTTGTGCGCATCCGCTCGGTTAGGAGACGTGTTGGTTTGGTGAATTCTTCAGTCTGGACTCTGGATTTTGTATCCGAGTCCACATCGCGTGGACGACCCATATTGCTGTAGCTGTTTCGGCTCTGCCTCTACGCTGTCATCATCAGCCCCGTCAACACTGCACTCAGATCGTTACCGATCTGACACCCAAGGCAGAACTCGCCCGACTTATCCGACCGTATGGACGAAGACGAATACCGAAGTCTATGGCAATCTGAGTGGATTGCTTATGTGCACACAAAGGTACAACTGGTTTACCAGAGGTGTTGTCCGCCTACTTTCTGCGTCGTACGAACATACTCACGGGCCCAGTACTCATCGCATGTAATTAGCCTACACTCCCGCCAGCCTGGCAACTGGGTCCAGACCATCTAGCTTCGTTTACTTCCTTCACCCGGTGGATTTGTGTCTTCGCATTCCATAAGGGTCAGCCAATCTCTGTATCCGTCATCTTACCCATTTACACATCGGTTGTGAGACCCTGTTCGCCGCGCTGAAACCCCGCATTGACCGGGACATTTTAAATTGATAGCTAAACACAAGAATGATATCGAGACATCTTAAGCTGGAAAGGACGTAGTGTGTACATGTTGAGACTAGAACAGGTGTCATTGTACGAACTAAGAACTATTAGTGTTCCAGTGGATGCGGTTAATCGGATCTATGGAGATGCGCTAATGTCAAGGCTCCATAATGATTTGGTGCACCGTCGATTAAGGGCCGCGCGAATACTAATTATTTTTAATTCGCCACAGATACACTTTTCAGCTACGAAGACCGCAGTGATATTTTCCTTTATCTGTCTGACAAATAATAAAGATTGGTTATAGCTCGAAATTTTAGACTCTCAGGTGCCAATCTCTCACTGAAAACAGTTAGCTGTCCAGACAATCCATCTTGCTCCACTTTTTAAGCAAAAAGGCTGGCAGTTTAACCTTGAGACCAATTGTTAACAGAAGTGAAATGTCAATCATCTTTACTCACTACACTTTCACCCAAATTCGGACGGAAAGTGGACACGGGCAAGTTTTTTTGTCAATTTGCCATTAACCCCGAATAACCCGCTGAGCAGCTTTCTTCTGGTTGCCATTGGTGACCGAGTGGGCAAACCCATAATGCACCTTTGTGGTTATCGTCGGTGTGCATAAATAGCCCAAAGATGATGAACAGAAGCGATAGCGGTTTTAGTGAATTTGGTCAGCTTGGTTGCGTTTCGATAGCATCTGCCCGACTTGACTACTGAGAATGTACGGTTTACTTATTGAGGGCTTGAAACATTTTATTCTAACAAAACACTCTGAAGCGACGTGGACAACCATCCTCGCACGGTCTGGTTGCGAAATTAAGGAATTTGAATGTCGACATGTGTACGAAGAGGATTTGTTGCCAAATCTGTTCTCTATAGCTGCCCGTGTACTGAACATGTCGGAGGAAGATGTCAAACATCAAACCGGCCACCTATTCGTCGGATTTGTATGCGATAAAGGTTATGTGAACGTTCTACGTGTGCTGGGACGAGAATTGCGTGATTTCCTTAACGGGTTAGATAATCTGCACGAATTTCTACGGTCCACTTATCCTCATATGCGTCCACCATCGTTCTTCTGTGTGAACGAAAGTCGGACTGGTATTACACTGGAGTATCGATCGCAGCGCACGGGATATTTGCCTTTCTTTATTGGTTGGATGGAGGAATTATCACGAGTGTTCTATGATACCGAAATGAAAATCACGGTACGTTTCTACTGCATCTGAAAGAGCCATGTACCAACTTGACATATTAAACGTTTTCTATAGTGAATTTGATAGTGTTTCTTCATTGTTGATGACCATTTGAGGATTCTGACTGTTACAACTGGAACCTGATAATCTGTTTCGGCTATTAGCTGGGATGTAGCTGTTGCAAGGGTAGTCAGTTGAAACGGCGAAAACCAATGTACATCTTTCATCAGGTTGCATGAGCTACAGCATGGAACAGCATGCTGTGAAATGCGATACACAAGATGTGCACTTGTACGAAATGTGTTGGTTTTAATTTAGTATTTAGAAAGAAAGTCAGAAGTAATGACGCCCATCACGGTTAACTTCAGTTTTACTGCTAGATCTTTTCCTTGACAAATAATGCATCTGTCCCTGAATGTTTACGGTCAACTGTCCGGTCCCACAAGGTGTTTAATTCGTATATATGCGGCCCACTGCAGTATGTATTAATTGAACTTGTAGAGCTAACATTAAGTACTGAACTGACTTGTGCTTACTGTTTTGATGCAGTTGAAACAAAAGTCCGGAAGTTGTGAGTACGGTTACAATTTCACTGTGCTTCGGGTTACGAACACATATAGTTAGCAATACTTAAAGCAGTTGGTTCAGGAATGTGAAATATGCTGGTGCCATTCACCGCGTTTTCTCTTAGCTTTTGGATGGCGAAGGACACGGCCGTTTCACAATTAAACCAATGAAAGCGAGATAATTTGGTCCCTCTTCACTGACTGTAGACGTGTCGTTCCAGCCGGTAGACGAGTAGTCTACAACTTGCGATCGTCACGATGTACTGTCGTGCTACTGAACCGGTCAGTTGCAAGTTGACTACAGTTAAGCCGCTGTCACACATTGTCATTAAGTTAGAGTTCACGTTACCAGTTAGCCGACGTTTCCTGAACATGTTTCCCTTCATATTCTTGATTTCGTGAATAATCCGCTGGTTGCTAATCAAACTGTTAATAGGTTATCCTTTTTGTCTGAGTAATGGACATGACTCGCTTCATCCGTAACTGGTTCTAACAATGTCACTTCACTAGAAAATATGATTTCCCAACGTTGTGTCCTATTAAACCTATTGACAGATGAGTGACCGCACCGATACTTTCAAAGTATCATCCTATCTGAAAGTCAGCACTCAATGTTAAACATTCATTTGGTCCTACTGTGAACTGAGGAATAAATTTTCAATTGCGAACGGATGCCATACCCATTTTTGCCGTTCATTAATGGCCTTTCCTTCGTGAGCTACTTAACACAAACCACTGTTTGTGTGCGATCCTGTTTTGCACCGTTGAGGTGCATTTCATCAAAGTGGTGCTAATAGCAAGCTAGAGTTCATACAGTCGTTTTACTCAGTAACTTTTAACGAACCCCAAATCGTTTAGTCCAGAGGTGGTCCTGGAACTCTGCTGGTAGTGACGAGGTCTAACTGTTTAAATTGGCAGAAAGCTCTGCGTTCAGATAAACTGTTTGGTGGGTCTTTTTCAGAAAGAAGTATTGGACCGGAGTTCGACTTTTGGTAAACCACATCAGCGTTATGCGGTTGAGGGACTGAACGTCAATAGCTGCACATGAGACGAGCACAGTGGATACCACTCCACTAACCGCAAATTGGGGAGTTGAAATCTAACGATTGTTAACGAATTCTAATAACGTGAGTGAACCTACGTTCTGGAAGTAGATCGTCTGCTGGAATAAGAAAGCTGTACTCAAGTACGGGCGCTGTTCTCTTAGGGCACACCCAACCTCAAAACGCATGCAACATCCCGTCCAAATGTGACCATTCTAAATAATTAACCTTACATGGGTGATTTAACAAGCAATTTCCCAAGACATGTTTTATGTGACGCTAGCGCTCTGATTTTATCCTGTCAGCTGATGACTTAAAGAACACCGAGTTTTTGCATCCATGCTCACACTACTAACGATTGTACAGGAAAGATGGTGAAACTTGGCCAAAGGATCACAATAGCAAAAATTATCTTCTATATAAACTGAACTGCGTGGTGTTTGTAAGACCCACAGGGTTAAACTGGTTTTCTTGAGGTTAGGGATGGTATTGAATAAAGGCGTTAAGTGGGTCCATGCTAGGACTTGTTTTTCACTTGTTTTCCAACCCATGATCCCCAGCTTTACCGGGCACAACCGATGTTATGAGCTCAAAATATTATGTGTAATGTTGTCAGTCCTCCATGATCACAATCGTCTGGCATAGCAACAATTTTTCCAATCCAGCTATTGATGTCGGCACGCTGAAGTATGTGATCAGGCTGTTCTTTAAGTGAAACGCGGACGGTATGAAACAGGAGTGTTAACGTCCCCCAATATATCTCTCCTTGCCATCCTACTGTACTCAACGTTATTACTGCGACTTGTTAATCTTTGTTCACTATTCTCAATGAGGAACGCAAACTACGTATTATATACCTCAGACCACTATAGATAGGTCTTGAATGAGTACGCACACATTCACACGGGGTGTTACAGAATCAGACTCAGTGAGGCCTGTTGTATTGTACCAGCCACTTTTGCGCACATATTACTAGCTAGAAAGTCCGGATAAGCAATGTTCCATAAAGATCACTAAGTACTGTGTATGCTTTACAACGTTTGTTCCGCCGTAAACCAACACGCAGCGGCCATTTTCTTCATTTCTCCAGTTTTACACCGACTACATGCAAACGAGGTTTGGTGAAAACTCTGTTTCATTTAGTCAATCGTATTTACGTCTTTGATGAGTTGCAGACTGACCAGGGGATGCTAAATTAATAATTATCATTGGCAAATTTTTACCTTAAAGGTGTACTAAGGTTCACAACAAGATGTACGGCCTCAGTTAGCCAATTCAAACTGTTCAAGATAAGGATATAAATCTGTTCTCGCATGCAAAACGAGATGATCGGAGAATGATCACAAGCAAAAATCAAAATGTGATTTATTGCGTCAAGGTGTTGATCACACCATGACACTATTGCTCACCCTTTTTTCATTCCCAGATTGTCGGCAAACAGGATCATGAACCTGAAATAGGGACAATTCTACGTCTCAATTTCAAAAACACCGCATACCAAGTAGTCGAAGATGAACTGGCCGTTCCTGCCGGAGTGTTTTTTGAAGCATTTCCATTCAACTTTGTGTTTGACCGAGGTTTGAAACTAATCAACATTGGGCGTAGTATCGCTCATGCTTTGCCGGAAATCACGGGAAAACATGTGTCCGATGTATTCACGATTAGTCGTCCGCATATCCGCTTGACGTGGAATTCTGTGAGTTGAACCCCAGTTACCAGTGATTCCGATTCCGTTTTTATTTATAACAGAGCGTAATGTAATATAAGAGATTATCTTGTGCAATTCATCATCCTGAGTATTCGTACTGAAAGTGTACAGTGAAAATGTGCCGTGATAGATTGAACGAAACGCTGTAAGTAAAGGAGATAACAGGCTGTCTGGGCAAATGAGCTAGCACACACGCTCAACAGCATTGTCATGCAGCATAATCTTTTACAGCTAAGTTTGAGATGTTATACCTAAAAATGGTTGGCTAACCTGGGAGACAAAATATCACGACAAGGGAGGGAGAAAGTTTTATTAGCTAGGATTTAAAACGAGTGAACTATATACATAAAGAAACGGGCGGGGGGGAATGTTGATTTGATGCACGGAAACTCACAACACGTGTCATTGAATTCTATTCGTCGCCGTATTAAACAACTGTTTTCAGTCACTCTCATCGGGCTTTTTACAATTACATAAGGTACATGCGAGTTATTTATGAAAATTGGAGCATGTGACACGCGTTCGTCGGTGTCGAATGGTCCAAGCTTGCTCGGGTTTGAAGTGGTTGCAGAATAATTAGCTGAAGGAGTTGTAAGGTTTGCACAAAATGTTTGTTGAGCACACAGACAGAGGTTGTAGAGTCTGATGGCAATAGCCTCGGTCGTTGATAACAATCGCACTCTGACAGCTCTGAAGCAGGCTTGATGAATTCTCGTAGATGACTCTCAACGCTTCATCCGACTCAATCTGATGACCAGTGTCAATTAAATGAGAGCCGATCGCACTGGAAATGGGCTTTCTCGAACCGTTGCGAAGCCATTTCGGTAGGTGTTCACGAATCCTCTCCGATAGCCGCCTTGTGGTCCTCCCAACGTAACCGGCTTGACAACAACAGGTGAGAGAATAAACACAAAAGGACGAAGAACAGCCAGACAAGGTGTTTTTCAATTGTGGCTCCAGTATCGGGCAGGTATTGAACGATGAGATGATTCGTGTCGCAGGGTAGACACTCTTAAACGCACTGGAAATTCGGCGGGTGACAATCTCACAGGTAATTTTGCTATTGTATGATAAAATAATAAAAATAAGCTTTTTATTCACGATCATGCCTCATTTTTAGTTGCATGTTTCTATCCAGGAATCGTTGAGGACATTCATTTCGGCTTGGCATATCTCGAACGTGCTGGTCGTCATCTGGTAGGGTATTTGGTATCCACGCCCTTTGGGCTCTGCTTCCGAAGCAGTAAACCGAATTCCGTCTGCACTTCGGTGAAGAGAAACTATTTTTTAAAATAGTTCTTTTCCAATGAACTGACTTTTAAACTGATCGATCGACTCTACGAATCATGGCAACATCTAGAAATGATAGGTGGATGTTCGTCTCTAACTCGGTGGTGAGTACAATGTTGGTATGAACACGATTAGAGTCAGCTAGGATAGTCTGGGTATCATCGTTATCATTCATCAGACTATATCGTCTATGTAGGGCTTACAGAGAGCAATTATCGACGAGGTCAGATAGTTCATCGGTCAATAGTTTAGCCCGCGAATATGTCTGCCAACAATGAGCCTAACGGAGAACCCATTGTTGCGCCATCATTCTGCTTATAAGGCTTTCCATTGAACTGAAGCTGGACGTTCAAGGTGCAGCGTAACGATAGTTATTATTAGGACAAGCAAGTAAAATTACGTAAGATGTACTCTGCAGAGACATTTCGACCGATCTCTTTGGTTACGATACACGGAACTATGATCAGTTGTGAAATCAAGTACATCGGTCGAACGGTGAGAACGCTTGGGACATGTGTCTCTGAAAACAATCCCAAATGGCTAACTAACAACAAAAATGGCAATCCTCCATCACATGTCATTTGGAAGAGATGGGACATGTAATTCAAGTGGAGAAGGCTTTTCGTGTGTTGTATCGCCCAACTAATAAGCATACTTCGAATTTTGCTGAGGCCATTGCGATACACCGTTATAAACCCTCACTCCGTGTACAAAAGCAAATGGTAGGTAACCTATCACTACCATGGCGTTAAGTGTTTGTAGTCGAGCTTATGTTATTCCTTAAGTGATTGTTATTACTAGTTGAATGTTTTATTTATGTTGTTTCCATAAGTTTAATCCTTTCTCTTGTCTTAAGCTTACTCTTAGGCTACCCATTAGCTTCCGTTTATTTCCGCATGCCTTACTATAAGATTGATATTGTCTACGTCGGTAGTTTCTTTATTCGACCTGTTAAAAATGTGTTTTTGGTTTTGTTTTTAGCTCATGACGCCCATTCGAACGTGACTGGTTCTGTGTGCTATTCTTATTGCAGTCGATGACTCATTCCTATTTTACGTTTATTTGAATTGACGTATGCCAACTGATCACAGTCCGTGTATAATAACCGAAGCGAACGGTCGAAAGGTCTCTGCACAATGAATCTTACGCAATTGCACTTGTGCGTTCTAAATTTATCCGTGGACACAACTGTTTTAGATAGCTGTCAGTTTGTCCATGAGAATGTCGACATTGAGTTGACTGTAGTTAGTGTAAACGCAGATATAACCAGTCGTTCCCCTTAACGGCACCCTCATGAATAACGAGGTTATGTCTAAGGAGGTCATTTTATGATTCTTGATATTCACTTAACCAACCGCGTTGACGAAGTATAGTGTCTTTTAAACGGAATAGAGTCAGTTGCGACTTGACTGGTTCCAGTAACTCCACTGGCCACTGAGCTAAGGCATGCTACGGAGAGCTGTACATGTTGTGGTGGCGGAATACCTCGACGCGTAACGGTGGTCCGTCCAGAAGTCCATAGCGAGCAGATCGGGGACAACGTGGGCGACCGGATGAATCATCGCTCGACTGGATCG
>LOND01002862.1:32844-51312 GCA_014220965.1 Paragonimus kellicotti | reverse complement strand
AGATCGGTCCTAATGTGTGACTAAATAGCCGGCCATCGGACAGACCGATTAGTCGACGACAGTTTCACGGCGGCCCATAAGAAGGACCGTATTCACAGGGGATGGGAGGGTGATAATGTGTGACTAAATAGCCGGCCATCGGACAGACCGATTAGTCGACGACAGTTTCACGGCGGCCCATAAGAAGGCCGTATTCACAGGGGTGGGGAGGGTGAGACTGACAGACAACAATGGGTGTGTGGGCAGGTGAGTGAGGTTCAATGACCGAGGGAGGCAAGAGGGAGAAATTAGTACTTTTAGACGCGGGTTGTGAGAATAACAATAACAGGCGTCTAGTTAGATGGGGTCACGGGAAAGAGTGCGACAGGGTCAATCGAGGGGAATTTTCACCTAAAAATGTCCTACAAAACTTGTTGGAGAAAGTCTTGTGGTGTATCTCATGGTCAATGTGCTTGTATTTTCAAGTTCGATCTGTATCTTCAGATTAAACCCTGATTGCTGTTTATTCTGATAGTTGTATACGAGTTGATGGGGAAAGTACTCCACAGAAAATATCTGAGGAACGAAAAGCTGGAACGGACACAGACAGGCTTTCGCTGATGCAACCGTGAGTATTCATGGTTGTGTGTGGGCTGAGATACTGCCAGGACGCCCAGACCTAGACAGGAGAACGATTAGGGTTCTCAACCAAAGCCTTTGGCTCAAAAGCCTGTACCGCAAGGCAGCATAGGTGGCAGTGTACCAGAACTGGTACTTTTTCCGGAAAAAATTGCCAACCTCCAACCTGGTGGACCAGGAGACTGGTTGTCAGACCTCTACCTATTGGCCTGCCTGGTATGAGTGACTGTCGGTGTGGTCGTCACACCGTCCAGTTTAGCCCAATAGGTCATCGAGATGCGCAAGCCGTCACACCGCGTCAAGGTGCAGTCTCGCTGTTGATGACGCTTCACTCTCACTCATAGCTCGGTTGTTTGTTTGCGAGATGTTGACACTTTGTTGCTAAATTTTTGTACATAGATGTAACTTTTTTCAGTAGTTATGTTCCCCGTCTCCTTTTTATTCTGTCTTCCTGGTCAGGACTTGATTTTTTCTTCATGGCCTTGTGGCAGTTAAGCATCAGTGAGAACCACGGATGCATTGCTGTCGACGATGATGCAACCGTCCCTACTGGATTTGCCGATCGGATTAATGCGTGACCGCGCTGTCACAAACCTAGCAAGCGCCCCTTCTCAGCATTACTCAGAATGGCAGTCCAGGCTTCCGTGTACATTGACATCGTTATTACTTAGCCGTTTGGCAATTTTTTCCAGCAGCCGCACAGGACTGTGCGGTTTTGAAACGTAATTGTACTTATGGGTCTGTTTAATATCATGGCACCCACATCATGCAAACAAACATCATCATCATAGACAGCAATACATCGGTGGTTCACACTGATGCTTGACTGCCACACAACCACGAAGAACAAAGAAAAAAGAAAAAAACTTATATAGGAAGAAAGAAGAAAATAGAGGAGGGGAAGTGGACCTAACTACTAAAAATAGCTACGTCTATATTCAAACATACAACATCAAGGCGCCTACACCTTGCAAACAAACAACCGAGCTGTAAGTGAAAGTAAGGCGTCATCAGCTTCCTTACGGCTTTCACTGCCCCGCATCATTAAGTGCACTCACTTCACAGACAACTCGGCCAAACAACGACAACATTCACGCCACTGAGCTCGATTAGCCGCCATCTCACCTAACGTCTCAAGCCACCGACTCTGAGTCGCGAGGGCCATGCAAACAAACAACCGAGCCATAAGCGAAAGTGAGGCGTCAGCGAGACAGCTTTCTTATGACTTCCACTGCCTCGAGCCATTTAGTGCATTTATTCCACGGACAACTCGGTCAAACAACGAGTACACTCACTCTACTGAGCCGGATTAGTCACCATCTTACCCACCATCTCCAGCCACCGATTCTGAGTCGCGAGGTCACCAAACGAACCCGATCTACAGTAGCCGTCACAACGAGACTGGACCTTGACGTGGTGTGACGGCTTGCGCATCTCGATGACCTATTGGGCTAAACTGGACGGTGTGATCACCACACCGATAGAGTCACTCATACCAGGCAGGCCAATGGGTAGAGGTCTGACAAACCAGTCTCCTGGTCCTCCAGGTTGGGGGTTGGAAGAAGGTTGGCATCTTTTTCCGGAAAAAGTACCAGTTCTGGTACATTGCCACCCAACCGCTGCCTTGCGGTACAGGCTTTTGAGCCAAAGGCTTTGGTTGAGAACCCTAATCGTTCTCCTGTCTAGGTCTGGGCGTCCTGGCAGTATCTCAGCCCACACACAACCATGAATATTCACAACAACAATAAATCCATACTGCATCGGCCGTCTCGCAGTATAAACCGGGTCGCCCTATCTGCTGCATACAGCAGGGTGGATAGGCGAAAACATGCTACTGCTGACCCCTCCCCACTGTCCTATCAAATTTAGCTCTCAGGCCCCTCCCGACCTCCATTTCTGATAATTACTCTACAGGTCCCACAACAGATGTAGCTAACTGTAGTAACACTGAGCCGGTAAGTTCCGTCTCTTGCCTTTCAGCTTCAGGCCTCCTCGTCCCTTGCTTAGACCTAGAACGCGAATTAATATAGGTGCCTTCAACGTTCGCACGCTAAAACAGATAGGTCAGCAAGCCGCTCTCGCACGAACGTTAGACTCGTTGCATGTCGATGTCTGCTGTATCTCGGAGACTAGAATCCATGACAGTAGTCAACGTATGGAACTAACAGCACCCGCATTGTCTACCCGATACTGGTTATACACTTCGGGTGACTCCACAGCCGCTGTTACAGGTCAGGGGTAGGTATAGTTCTCAGCACGACGGCCGCAGCCGCATTAGTAGATTGGATTCCTGTTAACAGTAGACTTTGTGCCGTCCGCTTGGCAGGTTCTGTTAAAACCAGCTCTAGACGCAAAACTTTCAGAAATTTATTCATGTCTGCTTATGCTCCTACTGACTGTAGTGACATCGGCGTCAAGGACGCATTTTACTCGGATCTGGCCACTCTCCTTCGGTCGACACGTGGCTCTGATATAGTCGTTCTGGCCGGAGATATGAATGCCCAGGTCGGTCGCCTTGGTGAAGCCGAATCTCGTTTAGGTGGTAGGTTTGGGATAGCATCACATCGATCAGATAATGGTGGGCGATTGTTGCAGCTGTGCGCTGAGCATAAGCTATTTTTAGCCAGTACTGGTTTTAGGCATCGTGCACGTCAATGCTATACTTGGCGCCCGCCTTCTCCGAATCAGGCCTGGTCTCAGATAGACCACATAGCCGTTAGTTATAGGTGGCGGGGTTCCATTCAAGACTGTCGTTCTTATTGGAGCACGTACTTGGATTCAGATCATGCGTTGGTACGTTGCCGTTTTGTTCTTACTTTTGCTGGGCAACGACCCCACCGACAGCAACGGTTAGCTGTTGAGAAACTGGCTTTACCATCGGTAAGGCATAATTACCAAACCAGCTTAGAAAGCTGCCTTAGTGGTACTCACTCCGAAGACCCTAATAGCTGCTGGACTCAAATCTCACAGGCCATTCAGAAAGCAGGTACTGTAGCATGCGGTAAAGGGGTACATGGGGTAAACAAACATTGGATTTCAGAGAAATCCCTGGAGTTGTTAGAAGCCAGACGGAAGGTTCCTTCTGGTAGTTCACATAACAAGTCTAGAAGAGATATCCGTAGGAAACTGAAACGTAGTCTAAAGGCTGATCGTGAGGCTTGGTTAGTGGAAAAAGTTAAGGAAATGGAAACCGCATTTGCCTCAGGGAACATCGGTAAACTGTTTAAGCTGATCCGTGCCACTGGTCCCAGGCGACCGTCGGTCAGTGAAGCTATCAGCGAGGTAGATGGTACACTAATCTGTAATAAGTCCAGAAGGTTAGAGCGTTGGGCGGAACACTTTGAGGGTCAATTTAGTTGGCCTGCTGCTTCTATTGCGTTGCCGCCACAAACTTGTGATGTAGCACCCTGGTCGGTAGATTTGGAACCACCCACTGAGACTGAGGTTCGCAATTGCCTTTCGGCTCTCAATCGTAATAGGGCTGCTGGCCCAGATGATCTCGTGCCGGCACTTTTCAAAGAAGGTGGAGAGGCGTTAGTAGAGGCATTGACTCAGTTGTTTCAACTTGTGTGGACGACGGAGACCATCCCTCCGTGCTGGGGTCACTCGATAATAGTTCCCATATTAAGAAAGGAGCCCGGGGCTCTTGCGAAAACCATAGAGGGATTAGTTTGACCCCAGTCATTTCAAGGGTTCTAGCATCAATTATACTTCGTCTGATAACGCATCCCCACCTTTGACAAGTGCCTGCACGAGACCATCTGGTCCTGCAGCCCTATTGCGTCTAAAATCCGAAATACATTTGTTGATCTCAGTTTTAGTAGGTGTTCCTAACTCTAACGACCAGGTTACTGCATTCTAAATTTGTGACGGTAACATGTTAATAGCAGGACGTCAGCTAAATTGATCCCCAGTGTTCCGCTCAGTGCTCTAAATTCCTGAACCTATTACCAAAAGGAGTACTTCCCGGCAAACCCTTTCCACGCTCCAGGAACTATGGTTTGTCAGACCTGTTGGCCTACCTGGTTTGGGTGACTCAGTGTGATCGTCACACCTTCCAGTCTAGTCCAGTACCTTATTATGATGCGCGCAAGCCCCCGCATGATGTGAAAGTCGGTGAACACAGCAGACCCGTCTGTCTTTGTTAACCTGCATTACTTGCGGCGTCGAAATGGCGTCCGGCTGTCTGACTGGAAAGGTTTATAACACTTGTGCGCGTTGTTCCGCTCTGCGGTTTAGAAACACAGTTTGTTCACGACGTGTTGTGTTTGTCAGTTATTGTCTCCGCCAATTAACTCACACGGATGCATATTCTGAAACGCTTCAGATACACGATTAGTTGGCCGGGTTGTTAGGTCGCATAGTCCGCGGTGGTTGGGCCACGCACTCCGCGTTCCGGTTGTTCGTTTACCTCCCTGGGCATTATTTACTGAGTCCCCCATCATCATCAAAGAGCAATACATTAGTGGCTCGCGCTGCTTAACTGTCATAGATGCTTTACTGTTTGACCTTAACCACCAACAGTTGGCTGAGATTACGTGGTGGTCAAGCAACAACGAGGTCACAACTGACTAATCAAGCGAACGGGTGTTATCTGCTTGGTTGTGGTCCTCGTGGCCGCTCGGTCGCTGGCCACCAACGCTGTCCGTAATGGCAGCCTGTAGCAGTCAATTTTTCGCACGCATCCGCAACACTAGTTTTATTCAGCCGCATTCTGCCCAGTATTTTTGTGCTACTTTTTCTCTAGGACGTTTTGCGTCACTTTTGAATTGAACAGTGGTTTGAGCCGCAATACCGTCTGGTCTTACTCGTATTCATTTTGAAGCAATGAATGAAATGCATAGTGCGGTTTGTGGCTTGTTCGACCAATCAAACCTATACTGCACATTGTGATTGTCTCGGCTTTTTTGCGAAATCTGGCAGATTACATAGTCGGTGAGGTTGGTTCATACATTCCGTGTACCAGTCGAACGTTGACCTCGTCGGACATTATTCATTGAAACCGTCAGCGGTCAGACAAAACCGCGTGGTGGTCATGCAACAATGTGGTCACAAAGTGTGGTGGTTGATTATTTTCGTTGTCGGGCGGACAGGGGTTTCCTGTCATTCCGGTCATTCAACTCTCAAACTGATCATTCACATCTGACAACAGCCTCCACGTTCAAGTAGAGTTTTCAGCCGGCCTGCTTAAAAAGACTTAGTCTGTAGTTTTGTGTTTCTTATAGCTCATTCACGGTAGGGCTTCTTATCTCGACTACTCGTCCATGTTTGGACAGGCTGATGGCATGCAGCCCGTACGTAAATTCATGTGGCACATGATGGCGAACATCTTGCGTTATAATAAACTGGAAAAGGGAGTTTAAGCAAGCATATTTTAATGTTATATGAGGACGGACGCATGGTGTTCTTACTCTTTGTTCGCGACCATGTGCAGTACATCATAAGTGCTGACCTCTGCACGCTGTCAGCACGGTCCCTCATCTTGTTCATGTAAAAATCTCACTTGTTCTAAGGTTTGTCAACATTTGATGGGTATTGGGTTGCCTTCAGTTCAATAGCTAAAAACAGTTTTCGTCCTAATTTCCGTCAGGTACGATTGCCGTGCATATATATCCGACCTGCAAGAGTACGAACCGGGTGTCGTACCGGATTGTGAGGACTACCTGTCTGAGGAGGAGATCGCTATCGAAAAGATGTGCGAATTCGAGCGGTATTTGGAGCTACAAATAGATGTGGACGAAGTGACAACTCAGAAAGGTGGGTACAAGGCGTGTGCGTCATTTGATAATGTGCATCACATCGCTTCCTTTGGTCGTTAGTTTTTTCCCTAGCCCTCACAATCCAGGCTTCTATGGAGAGCCCATCTCCGACCGGATTGTCTGCGCGTTTGTTGGTTGTGTAAGCCCATGGCGGTACTGGTAAGTTATTCTATTTCATCGGGTAGATAATGGAACGTGGATATTCTTCAGTTATTTTGCTGTAACTTAATTTTCTACTAATAGTTTTTTTTAGACGCTTCTTGTTCGGTGGATTCATCTTGTTCTATCACGTTCGTGCCTTTTAGATTCGTGGTGCATCGAGCCGGGCTACGAGGATAAGCTTTCGAGAAATGTAAACAAAATGTAGTGTTTTTGCCCTTTTGCTACTGTAGAATTAATTATCGAATACTGTCATATCGTTTCTTTTTTGTTTACCTTGGTAGAGGAAGAAGCCAAACGAGAAAACGAAAAGTCACGGAGTCAGTATGGGGCCGTGGATTTTTCCTATGACTCTCAGGATGACCTTTCCAAAGAACTTCCCTCTGAAGAAGCTGCGAAGTCAGGTAGGTCCCTTGGTCGTTACGCCCATTTATTTTAAGTCTGCATTAGTTGTGAATACCGTTCTTGCAACATCACGATTTCGTAATTTACATTACCCGATCCAAAAAATCTACCCAGTTGCCTGTGCTGAGAAGCTCGTTCAAGTAAGCAAACGTTTCGCTGGAGCTCGAGATGGCTTGATATTTGTTGGCGTGCCCGATCTCAAGTTTGCATATACCCCGTGAATGTTTTCCAAGCTGTGAGCAATGTTCACGCGAGTATTTCGTGCGGGTTACCGTTGACTCTGAGAATTAACAAATACAAATTATATGATTGGAAAGTTTAGGGGACGGTCACCAATAAATGCACGCCATTGGCTGTCACATTTAGATGACTGGTTCAATCCCGGGCCTCGTTTAGCTTGTGATAGTACTGTTGGCTCCTTGAATCAAATCCAACGAATTGAATTGTTCTACAGATTGATTTGGCAATTCCCATCCGAAAGTGTTTGCCTCATAAAATATCAAATATCCTGGTTGTCATTCTACTTTATGCCGTTTTTCTTGTATTCCAGCTGATGACAAATCTGACGTGCTGAATGTCGACGAAGAACCTTACATCTGTCCTCCAGAATTGCGAAGCCTTATTGATATGTGCATGCCAGAGACGGATAAACAAGCACAAATTATTGAACGTACGGCCGTTTTCGTCGCACGTCAAGGAAATCAAATGGAGATTATTCTCAAGGCTAAACAAAAGGACAATGCCCTCTTTGGATTTCTCAATTACGATCATAGTCTGAATGAGTTTTATAAAGCGATGGTAAAACTCATTCGTCAAGGACGATACATCCCCAAATCGCGCCCAACTGTCAAGCCAGAATTTCCTACAGAAGGGGAGAACAACGAACCCAACAAGGTTTGTTCTCAAGTCTAGTAGTGTCATCCAGTGCCAGAATTCAAGTCATGTTCACACTCGAGTCAGTTGGTTAATCTCTATAGTTCGGGGAAGCTGGATGTTACCGGAAGGGTTTCCCAATCAATGAGCCACGTAGCAACAATTATTACGAGCAGTGTAATGTGCACACTTGTCTGCTTATCAACGATACGGTGCAGTAGTCTTCAGATTTGCGTTTAAGTTTTGGTGTATACTAAAACAACTGTACTTGGTGAACGATCGTCTTGTTTTTGCGTGCCATATTTTCAATGTCAGCTACGGCTTATTTTGGTTTGTTGTTTATCTGGTTTTCCTTCTTTTTGGATTTAGTCCGTACAGGACGATTTTTATGAACTCAAGCTGCCGAAGGTGGATATTTCAAACACGGCATACGCTTCATTGATTCAGAAGTTTAGGAAGGTGAACGAAGCGTGAGTTTACGAGGCCATGAATTTTTGTGCCTTTGTGGTTTACGTTTACCTGCACCGTACACAAGTTATTTGTTCCTTTGTCCGTTCGCCCCTTAAGAAATATGTTGCTGACTTTCCTGTAATCGTTGATCATGGGTTTTTCTTGTGAATTACTGTCGTCAAGGTTGATTTCGCTCAGCACTACCTCGTGGTATGCAGCTCTGAATTCAGCTTGCCTCGGATACCGGTGTTTATACTTAGGCATTACATTGTCACACGAATTATAGGAACGGACGCGCCTTTATGTGTTGAACTTATTTCGGTAACCATAGTTAATGTAAGCGTTTACCGGCATCCGTACAACGGTGACCAGGCAGTTGGATTGGCACTGCTGAGATTGCGTTATATTTTCCGGGATGAATGATCTGAACAGGTCGCAGGAGGGCTTGGCGTGCATCGGCCAAGAAGCGGCTATGTCGTGTTATCCTTTTCACTCAGTTGCGTTTATCCGGGCGATCGGAGGTTAATGGCTACTTTTAGTTGTCGAAATTGATATGGCTGAAAGTGATTGTTTGAGGTTGCCCTACTGTAGTACGCCGTCGCAGCTAAACATTTGAAGTAACTCGTAGTGCGGATTCTATCCGGTATCTTCATCAGCAATCCAGACAATTTTTCGTTTTTCGTATCATCTAACGTTGCACTAACTCTGTGAAGTACAACTTGGTCAAAGTTCGGATGCAGGCATATGGCGTTCATTGATCAAGAAAGCCTCATAACCCCCTAACCTTTTGGGGGTTCCTGCGTGTGATGCGCGCAGTAGTGCAACATTCACGTAACTTTTTCAACCGTTACCTCTTGTGGAGAGCTGAATGCGTGTACTCGTCGGCAAGTGTACAACGTTTCCCTGTCACTCGCTTTCGTTTTTGTGATTCTATTTCACTTCTCGAACGTTATTTATCTGGTCTCTCCGTTCAGCACCGCACTTATTCGCGCCACGGCGGCAGCAGATGTTAACGGGAGTTCGTCTACTATCAATCGCGCCGAAAACGGCACCTGAAACGGCCATCACGGAAACCACAAACGCAAATGAACAGAACTCTCAAACTGATTTGGCATCAGATGATCACGCGACACATCCAGAGAATAAATCCATTGCATCCCGTCAGGTAGATAATTCCAGTTCTCCGAATGAGACGCGAACATTGCTTAAATCTCCCCCGCAGGAAGCACCCTTATCATCGGAGGAGTATGAACAGTGTTATCAGGAATATTACAAATATTATTATGCGCACTACTACACGCAGTTTAGCGAGCAACAGGCTAAAGTGCTTACGCAGTGCAGCGGCTCATTAACGGAGGATCACCAATCTGCGATTGTTCAACAAGCGGCCAAGGCGGCAGCCGTAGCTGCTTCGGCTGCTTTAAATGCAATGTATCAGGCGCGAACGAAACAAAAGCATACTTTGTCGGCAGAGTAAGTATGCTTTTGACAGTAGTAAGAATTTTGTGGTCCTTGCTTTGTCTTGCATTAGCCAACCAATAAGCCGACTATCATGAGTCTTTTTCATCCTGCCGGGAAAGGATTTTCTCCATCTCAAAACTCGCATCCAGCGATTTTTGTCCTATCATGCGTGGCCTATGTTTGATCAGCCTAAATATTTCTGTGCCCTGTTTTCCTCCTCAACTGAACTCTGAACACTAAGTCAGCGATAGTTAACTCATTACGTTTGACATTTTAAATCGATTGCTGAAGCAACCATGAAGTAATTAATCCTAGTTTTTGCGCGAACTCCTTTCGCTGCTAATTTTTATTTCTTGTCTCAACCCGATTGACTCACTGTTGAAATTTCTTCCAGCTTGTGGAAGCACTTGTTTTTAGAGTTGTTACGTAAGCGAACATTCTGAATTAACGGCTGCTAACGCGGCAGTTGTACATCACGCTTCTGTTAATGCGTGCAATTTCAACTAACGATTGATAGTGGTAATTCTAATGAACTGCTGTACCTTTTGAGATCAGTGACCGAAACGATTGTGCCATCGATTTACTACCCTCTAACAGGCCAGCAATGACTCCAGGCGAACGGGGAATAATTGAAAAGATGGCTGAATATGTGGCTCGCAATGGTTTGGAATTTGAGGAGCTGGTGGCTTCTCAAAAAGGAAACGATCCCCGTTTTGGATTTTTGAAACCAGACCACGCACTACACTCATACTACTTGTCACGACGTCAGCAGTTCCATGTCGAGGAATCGACAACTGTCGAGCCACCAGCGAAGAAGTCAACCGAGAACGAACCTCCACCTGAATCTGAGTCTAACTTGGGTATGTCGGTTGAAAACATTCTTTCTTCTTTCTCACATGGACTCATTTCTGCCTTTTACTATGAACCGTTTGTAAGCTAAAATATGATAGCGTAAGTGGTATGAGTTTAGTGGTCAAGATTCACTGGAGGCACACGACCGGTTTCGTGGTTGTTGTCACTCATTTTGACTACAAAACATAAACTTGTGCTAACATACTTTATATGAATTATAGTGCCATCTGAGTGCTTGAGGTAGAGTTTCTGTACAGTACCAATTTGAACTCTTAACATCTACACTGATCTACAGATTCCATTGAATCTGAGAGAGACGGTACAACTAACTTGCAAGTTTGTAAGCTTTTTACGTGGTTATGTTAAAACCTGTTTGCTGATCGATTATACCAAATTGTTGCGTAACGTTTTCAGCTTTCACATCAAGATATTTGCTCAAAATGTATGTCCACCCAGTGGTTATTACTTAATAGATTCTTGAGTGTTTCGTTTTAATTGCGGAATCAATGCTTCCGAGCAAAATCTTTTGTGCGAATTTTCCGTACTGTTTATGCCACATTTTGTACGGCTGGATAACGTGAAGAATGGGTCCATCTCATGGAACATTTGCCCTCCCTAAAAATTCCTTTGCTTATCAGCAAGTATGGTCAGTACTGTCGGGATTTTTAGAGCAGATTAAAATCTCCACCGTTTGCTATCAGCACTCGGAGCTAACTAAGATGCTTGTTAGAGGACGCCGTAAATTAAGGGGAAATCTATGGGTACTTTTTTTTGGCTTTGGCTACCTTAGCCCGTTGTATCTGCAAATATGGGTGATTAACATTTGTGGCTGTTTGTTTTCATGAAAGGATTATCCCGAAAGTTATTTTTTGCGTATACCTTCGCGTTCCAGAAATGTCTACAAGGGTTAAACAAGGCTCAAAATCTTCCAAGGTGTTGCCATCTGATCGTCAATCAAGCATCAGCTTCAAACTGGTTCGTCCAAGTAGCGCAACTAAACTCCATTCCAACGGAACCTCTGATCTCTCTGCATCGTCGCTTCCCATGAACGTTTACGTGCACTCGAGCATTTCTGAAGACTCCAAAACGACATCGAGTTGCCCAATTCTGGGAAAAGAACATGATTCGCCAAATGGGCCTACCACGCCCGTAAATTCCTTACAATCGGATGATGACGCGCCCAGTTCGGTAAGATCTCGTGAACGCCAGTCGATGTCCCCAGTCAAATTCAGCCTACCGGGTATTCCAAGCGCGAGCTCTTCTAGCACCTCATCCGCCGAATCAAGTCCTGAACGCGTTTCGCCAACAGCCCTGTCTGACTCTACAGCTGATTCTGTGCAGTCCCCCGTGTCTCCTGTAGGACCCAAAATGACGGTTGGGGGTCACGAAAATCCTATTAATCCGCTTTTGTATCCTCGCACAGATATTCCATGCTCCGGCAGTAACACTTCTTCTGTACGGTCTGTAGACAGTCCGCAGTCGGACAGCAAATCGACCCTTTCAGTTTCTCCGCTTAGTTCCAACTCTATTGAGGATATGTTGGGTTAGTCTACAGTGTTTGTTGCTTAATTTTTCATTAGTGTTTCCCACTTGAATCAGTTTATTTCGTAGTGACGTGTGGTGCTTCTGATTCAGGAATTTTCTTCTATTTGTGCACTGTGTTACACTTGTTTCTTTTCTGGCTTTTCTTAAGATATGGGTGATATGCGTTCTTCTGGACGCTCCACCAGTCGTCGCAGGTTGTCCTCTAAATCAGAGAAGAGGCTTCAAAAAGAAAGACGAAAGCGTGCTGCAGAGCTTGTTGCGCAGCTACGGTCAACTGCCTCTACGTCTCTGACCCGCAATTCGGGTGGTACAGATGGACATCCTTATTCGAATGCGGCCACTCTGAAAGTTGCACCATCGCCTCCACCTGCTCCGGACTCTGTTCCGGCTGCAGTCGCCCACGCGGTTGTGGCTAGTTTAAAGCGTCGACACGAAGAATCTTTGGCTTCCATAAAGGCAGAAGCTAAAGTGAGCGCCTTGTCAGATTTTCGACATAGTCAGCATAAATAATCCTGAATTTGGGGGTCTCATGTGCTTATTTTTTTTGTCCCTAGGCCCGCAGGCGATTTCGTTCACCGCCGGCGGCCTACGCTATGCCAATGGATCGACTTCATGGATCACCATCTCCTAAGCGTTCTTCTAAACACACCCGTCTTAGTCCGTCACCCGCATCCCACTTGGATTCATTGGTTCCTTACAAACGGTACGATCGTGAAATCTCTCGAGACCGGAAACATTCAAAGCACAAAAAGCATCGGACGACACGCTAACTACGAGGCGTTTTTTGTGTACATAATTGATTCGTTTCCTTCACAAATATCTCTTAACTTTTTTCACTTGTTTTCAATACTTCATTGGAAAGCGGATTACCACTTCACTTCTGTGCAAAGGTAAGAACGCTAAACCGTTTGATCCCTCAGGTTCTGATGAGTTTGAACCTCGTATATCATAGAAAGATAGATCATACGGGTGCATTGGATGACATGTTAGTAATCGCCATGCGAATCTTACCTATACTGTGATATCGCCGTATGTTCCACCAGTATTGAAACAGCTTTCAGGGTATATAAACTTGACTATCTCCAACGGCTAACCATCAAGGATGAGAGTAGGCGCAGGATCCTGCTAATTTGGCAACTGCGCCTTTTACTTATAAAGTGCAAAGACTATACCAAACTGACGAACTGAGGCCCCTAATCTATCTAATATGTTCTGGATTTCTGCTAAACCCTCACAGATCAGGGCAACATGTGCATGACTGGGAGTCGGGTGGCAGGGAGTGCCTCCACACTATCACATCCGTACTCCGTCAAAGTGCACTTCAGGGTCTCGCCTACTGCAAAGTTGAATAGGAAGGGGATGGATAACTTCGTCGTACCTCATGATACTAAAGACTGACAATATGGTTCTCTGGGCTTAACCTGACCCTAGGTCTGACAGTAAGTTGCTTCTAAGATGTATCAACTGCCCCTCTGACGCTTAGAAGTGTACCAGTTGTCAGCGTTCCATCTGAATGACAGAGTACAAGCGTTTGGCGGATTGTGAAGATATGAGCAATGCAGCCACGGTCGAAGATATTTAGTTTGCTCCTCTTGGGTATGTTGCTCGACCGTTTCCTACAGATTTTAGTGGCTGAGAGAACCTTCGACACGATGAGAATCAGACTATTTCCTAGGCGGTTTTCACACGAAGTGCACGAGTCCTTTTCAAAAGCGGGAGATGATGATAGGCGAACTCCAGTAACTTCGAACAACTTCAATTACCTAGGGTTTTTGGGGCGGAGACGTCAGCTGTTACGTCGGTGATGGGCAGGAGAAATTCGTCAGGATCTGGGGTCTTGCCGCACTTCAGGAACTTCTGTTGAGAGTTCTCTTTCCCAAGGTGAAGAACCGTCACTAAACCATTGAGCATGGTGTAGCCCGAAAGCGTGGTCAACAGTGCGGGTAGCCAGTTGAATTGCTGTTGAAAATGCTCATCCTAACGTCGTTACAGGTCGTATACCGGCTCACTGTTCGCCTCGCTCACAGCTGGCTTCCTGCTACCCGCTGCTTGGACGAGATAAAAGTCCTCCAGAGTCCCGTTACTGCAGCCTTTCCGATCTCGGTATCGCGTTGCGTCCACCGAACCTCGCTATCCTCACGTAGATGCTTCCGGACTTCCCTGTGAGTAGTAGCGTGAGCTAAGTTGTACATGCCCGTCATCATAGACAACAGCACATCAATGGTTCTCGTTGATGCTTAACGGCCACACAACCGTGAAGTAAAGAGCAAATCGTACAAGAAAAGAGGAAGGAACCTAACTATTAGGACTAGCTACGTCTACATTCAATCGTTTAATATCAAGGCACACATCATGCAAACAAACAACCGAGCCATAAGCGAAAGTGAGGCGTCAGCGAGACAGCTTTCTTATGACTTCCACTGCCTCGAGCCATTTAGTGCATTTATTCCACGGACAACTCGGTCAAACAACGAGTACGCTCACTCTACTGAGCCGGATTAGTCACCATCTTACCCACCATCTCCAGCCACCGATTCTGAGTCGCGAGGTCACCAAACGAACCCGATCTACAGTAGCCATTACTTCCGTAGATGACTTCGTCCTCTGACGCTGAGTGGCGTTCGTACTGTTCTCACCACGCGGCCTTACACCTAGTTCGGCCACAGCACGCATGTACAGGAGATTTGTTTCGGTGTAGCAGAGGACTAGCGGGCATCCTCGGTACATGGCCAAGTCATCTAGGTCTGTGCAAATGTAAGGTCTGAACAAAAAGAACCCGATCTACAATCACTGCCAAATATCCACTTCCTAACCTCTTCGTTGCTTACTTGGGGCCACCCAGTGCGATCGAATCGAACGCAAACATCGATGGTCAGATACCTGAGTTGGTCCACATCTTTTATCCCGAGCGGCCAAGTTTCGCAGCCGCGAGGTAACAGGCCCCTCGGTATCGCCTTATTACACGACCCCTAAACATCAGAGATGTCCTAGATTGACAAACACTGTCCTAGTCGTGGGGATGCGCCTCCGTTTCATTCCCCACCCCCGCCGACGGCACACTGATGCAGCTTCCCAATAACACAAACCGGCCAACAACCTCCATAACTCCATTATCCAACATTAGATCTACGTAATCACAACAGTCCCAGAAGCACTGTACTTTGAGGCTGCAAAGCTCATTCCGAAGTACTTGGCAGAGTGCGAAATAGTGTCCAGCGTTGTTTGTTTGTCAACATGATCAAGACTAGTCAATCTTCCAACCGGTAGAGGGTTCACGTGGGCATCTTGCGTGTGCCGCAGATAATTCTCCATTATTTCATCTGACAAAATTAAAACAAAAATGATGGAAGTGGACGTACGCCGCTCTTGATGTTGGGACTGTTAGACCGTTCACCATAAACCGTAACCTGAATGAAAGTGTGGAGATGAGGCGCCCATAGTGTGTTCACATACTTCGTCGGTACACTTCTGCGTCTGAGTGACTGTAAAAAATGTAGATAGGTTCACCGTATCGAATGCACCGTTCGAGTCGAGAAATACGGCTCCAGAATTTAGCGAAGATTGAAAATGCGGTCAATGCATTCTCGTCCAGGACCAAACTTTATGCGTTCCTCCCAAATGTTTTCCTCTTGAGCTGCAGTGAGGCGACGAATAAGTATATTGAGTGCCCGGCTAATTCCCGCATAGTTTTTGCAAGAGCCCCCTGACACCTTTCTTGGGTGTAGGAACTGCTACCGGGGGACTTCGTTGGAGCTGCTTCCTATGGTGGTTTTACTTTTGTGCTTTACCAACGGTATGGTTGATTTCCCGGCAACCAGCCGTTGCTTTCGGCGGATCGTTGGCCGTGGGAAGTATGAACGAAACGACAACGTACCAACACATGATCTGAGTTCGCGTGTGTGCTCCATTAGGGAGTTCGGTCCTGAGTTAAATCTTGCCGCCTATGATCAACAAGTATGTGGTCTATCTGAAACCAGGCCTGATCCGGAGATTGAGGGCGTCAGGTATAACAATGACTCAAACGGTGTCCTAAATTAGTGCTGGATGAAAATAATTTAGCCTCAGTGGACAGTTGCAGCAATCGTCTACCGTTATCCCAGCGATGTGATTTCATCCCAAACCTGCCTTCTAAACAAGACTTCGTCTACGATGCGGGCAACGGGCGTTCATATAGCCGACCAAAACAGCTATATCGGTACCATTTGCCGACTGGAGGAGAACATCGAGTGGTCTGTGGTATATTTCACATAATTAAAAATCCCCGTCGAAATCATGCAAAACAATTTTGGTTTCAATGGACAAAACTTCGATAAATTCTCATCCCAGGCTGGTACAACTATATATCAAATCAAGTAACAGTAAGGGAAGTTATTGATCAAAAATAGTACGAGGGTAAGGCGATTGGGTAAAACACAAACACGACTTCGTTGTGGTTATGCTCACAAAGGAGGTAGGTTTTAGGAAGTCAGTGTTAATTGGGGTGAGTTCGGGGGGACGGGATCAAATTGTCGCGTGGGTTGAGTGTACGTGTTTGGCCATGGTAATCCCAAGGTGTGAACGAACTGTTTTTGAACACACAAATCCGGTTGACGTAATCGGATTGCGACCGCCTCGGCTATAGACAGGATGCGCCACTTGATCTTTCGTGACACGGCGGCCGGGGCACGGTAGACGATGCGAAACGCCCTATCCGTGTCTGTGTGTCGGTCACAGTCAACCAGGTGGGCCAGAATGGATGAGTTAATGTTTGTTGTTATTCCTGAGCGAAGCCATGCTGGCAGTGTTCACGAATTCTTTGCGATAAACGCCTAGTGGTGCGACCAATATATGCTGAACCACAGGAACAGTGAAATGATTTGGGCTGAATATATTTAAAAGATGATGAGTTTGTCTGCTGAAACGAAATTTCAGTAAGAGTAATCCGGAAAAGATAGGACTGGCAATTGAAAAGAGGTTCATGAGATTTCCGCGACCGTTGAAACAGGCTGACGCCGTTGGTGCACATGTATTCGAGCGCATCCGTACAGCATGAAACTGCATCTGTACGGGCTGTGCAAGATAAACAGACGTAGTACCCTATTAGACTGATGCTCGACATATGTAATTCGCCCTATCATGTTGCGCGATGGCTTTTGGAGATCCTGGAGGCGGTTAAGAAGGGAGTTACGAAATACGGTTTGGGAGACAGTTGAGTTCGTTGGTTCTGTATCTTAACTCAATGTATCCGACAAGAAAGTGCTATCCCTAAATGTTTCCTCTCTACTTACAATTTTCCCCATGGTCGAAACAATACAATTTTTATGTGATTATATCGAAAGTCGCCGGATTAACGTCGGCCTACCTGTGACTGAGCTGAAGGAGTTATTAATGTTCTGTACCAGCAACATTCAGTTTCAATTCAGTGGTGAGGTTTATCGTCAGATTGGTGATGTAACTAATGGGCTCACCGTTAGGCCCGGTACTGGCTGACATTTTTATGAGCATGCTCGAGAATAACGAGTTGGACGAAACTATTAGAACAACCAGTTATTATCGACGATATGTAGATGATGTTTTTTGCGTAGTGGACAAAACGGAAGATTTACAGAAGCTTTTGACCGTTTTTAACAAGGCGCATAAGAACATCGTGTTCACTTTGGAACAAGAAACTGATGACCGCATGCCATTTTTGGACGTAGCACTAACACGCAGATCAGATGGAATCGTTACGGCGAAGTGTATATAGAAAAAAAACCTGGAGTGGGCAATATCTACACTTCCACAGCTATGTGCCGATTAGTCTGAAACGGGGCCTTGTACGCTGCTTGACAAATAAAGCAAAAAGAATCTGTACGGAAGATACGATAGAATTGGAGCTAAACATGTTATAGGATATCCTTTCTAGTAACTGCCTATCCTAAGAAATTTATCAGAAACATGCAAGAGAGACCAGTGCAAGCTCCAGTGAACGGCTAAGAAGAAGATCTATATAAGCATTGTCGTTCAAAGGGGACGCAGCAGCCTGAGCCGATAACGCGCCAACTAACTGATGTGATCGGCAGTACCTACTATGCTGCAAGTCCCGTCATAACGTTCCACTCAAAACGGTGCCACTTAATCTGAAAGATAATATGCCTAACAGTGCTGCCTCATTTTTGATCTATTCATTTGACTGTTCCTGTGGTTCAGCATATATTGGTCGCACCACTAGGCGTTTATCGAAAGAATTCGTGAACACTGCCCAGCATGGCTTCGCTCGGAATAACAACAACATTAACTCATCCATTCTGGCCCACCCGGTTGACTGTGACCTGACACGTGGACACGGATAGGGTGTTTCGCATCGTCTACCGTGCCCCGGCCGCCG
>LOND01002862.1:4888-17577 GCA_014220965.1 Paragonimus kellicotti | reverse complement strand
GACAGGGACATCTACCCAATTTGTTCAATGGAGCAGTTAAAGTCTTCATATTTCGTGACCACATTGTTGCTTGACCACTGTGTGGTTTCACCCAACTGTTGGTGGCCTCAGTATATAATGCCCGGTACGGTAAACGCTCAGCTGGCATGCGGAGTACGTGACCTAACCATCGCAGGCTGTGCAACGTGAGTAGTTGACCGATCGATCGCGCATCCCGAGCGTTCCGGAATACGCGCCGGCGAACTGCCGCATTGCTCACGCGATCAGTCCACTTAATGTGGGCTATTTGGCGGAGACAACGATGGTCAAATACAGCAAGCTTGTTGATATCTTCCTTGCGAACAGGCCACGTCTCCGAACCATAGAGCAAAACAGAACGTACACAAGCATTATATACTCTTCCTTTCAGCGACAATCGAACGTCTTTTCGACGCCACAGATGACGCAGGTTGGCAAAGGCAACTCGTGCCTTTGCTATCCTCGTTGATATCTCATCAGCAATATTACAAGCTGACGAGATAGTGTTACCAAATGAAACTGTCCACAGTCTCGAGCGGATTATCTGTAATCAAGAAAGTAGTAGTGGAAACGCTTAGTTTTGTTATTGCCAAGGTTGGTTGAAAGCGAAACTTGAATACCATGCTTCTTCTTGTAAACGTTACTCTGAAAAGCTGATGTGAAAACGGAAACTGTTATCACATGTGAATAGTGTTCACTTTACACCAGAGCCCTCGAATGACCATTGCGTATAATACTTATTTCGACAGAATTGGAACTTGTGTTCTGAGCCAAGAACGATGATGACACGACGATTATTTATTGAGGAAATCGACATAGATGGTATATTCTTCAACGACATCTCGAAAACAGCCATTCATTTGCACATGACGGTAACTGCGGAAGGACACAATTGCCAATGATAATTTCGTATACGGGATGCACTACAACTTTCAGAGTGACCAGCAATTTTTCTTCTTGTTTTTACACTGCTTACTTTAATTAATGCCTTTGCCTGACTACTTGCGGGTGATCTAGTGCAGTCGCTCATTCTCATCACACTAGTGGGGGTTGTTATATTCTTTTTGACTGTTTAACCTAAAAGTCATACTGTGAACTTGAACATCTCGTAACTGAGTCAGATTATCCGCCAGTCTAATTGTGTCAAGCTGCGTTCAGCAGTTTGTCTACCAGGTAAATTATTATGTTGACATTGTTCACCGAGAAGCGGTGCTGGAATTTATCAACGCTTTTGTAAATATTAAATTTTTGTTACTGTTAGGTAATCGGTTATATTACTTACAAGCAAAACATTGTTTTATTTATTCCGTTCATTCCATACAAAACGCTCACCTGAAGATAGCGAGCAGACATTTCATAAATGGATTTTTATTCCACCAACAAAGTTATCATATGAAACTAGTTTTGATTTCCATTTGCTTACTACACCGGATGTCAATTTTCTGTGCAGTAAAAAATATTCTGACAATTTTATGTATGAAGGTTAGTAAAATCTGTTCTCCATCTATGTCACCCACCCAAAAAAAACGTCACAATTACAACTATATGCACTGACTGACGGGCACACGACAAATTCCTGTCAACGTATTCCCAACCATAGTGAAATGTGTGACAAAACGTTTTAAACACGCATTTATGCGAGAAACAGTTATTCGGAGAGCTACTAGTTATTTAGAAAATTGTACTCCCGACCATTTATTAAACGGCTTAATAAATTACCCCCTACATAACTGGTGCGCTTGATCATCCCACTCAAAATGACAACAATACTGTCTTTCCTATCTACTCCGGACACCCAACAGAAAGTTGCTGCGAAAAAAAACTTACGGGGAGTTTATTTGTCGATCGATACGTATTATTTATAGTAAAATACATAGCAGGAATCACAAAATGATTATTTGTTGTCTTGGTTATTCCACTGTTCAGTTAGTTTTTTTATATGTCAGGCAGTGTCACATCAAGCCAAAGATTGGAATATCTAGTGAGTTGTAAGTCTTTCCGAGGCTTGGGAACTCAACGGAATATCCACTTGCCTTCCAAGGTTCACAAATGCACAACCATCCAAATTCACTAAAATGAAATGATTGTGCTCATTGCTATCAAGGCGACACCATGCTAACCATCTCTGTACATAAACAAGGGTGGACAGCGAAATGGTAGTACGTATTTCGGGTCTGTCAGCAAGCTCTGTAGCCGTGGCTAGCAAAGCACATCGCTATATTGCCTCCTCTATGCACCAACAGTTTTCTTCAACATCAGAACATTGCGATCGAGCTAGACATTCACAAAGAATAAAATGCGACTTTTTCAGATCTGATGGGGTTTCCAACACATTCACAATGACCAAAGTGGATTGTCAAAAATGGCAAAAATACTTGATGCTGCACATCATCTCAGGCTAGAAAATTGTTGGAAGAAAATCTTTTGGTCAAAAAGCAACTTTGAAGGAGGCTCTAGGTTATGCTGTTACATGAATACATCAATGGAACGTGGGACAAACGAATGAAGGTAGTAGTGAGCAGATTACACAGATGAAAGGTTAATCAAAATGGCACAAAACAAGATTCCGTTAGGATTGATTATACCCATCTAAAGCTTGGTTCATCATGAGCCAATCAGATGGTTTATAAGTACTGTAAACTTCAGTACTAAACTCGCAGCTACCGTCATGTAAAGGAATCGATTGACTTAACGGAAAACTGGAAACATCAAATTGCGCTCTTTTTATGTCGACAACTTTTTCATGACTGTCGCTGTGTACGAAACTGTCGATTTCTTTAGCGAATTTTCGGTTCAACTTGGAGTCTGCAAACTTAGGGGCCTGCCTCTTTTAAGTATGAATAACACTTGGTTTAATTTTCATGGTATTGTCTGCAGATAAATTGATGGTGTGGCTGCGAGAGCCCACTGAATTTGACAAAAATGGAGTAGATAATATCTGCAGTGTATCTTTCCTTACATTAAGGACGCGTAAGCGAGATTTGGTCCGAATCCTTTCCCACAGATTTTGATCAACATAGATTGGTGATACTTTCTCATCAACGTTCAACTGGTCAACGGTTGTCCCAAATAAAGTATATTAGAGGTAGTACTACTAGATCCGGAATATTGTGGTCCATAGTCCAAATGTAACCGTTTAGATACTGAAGTTCAATTCTTAAAGCATACACACTCAATAAAGTAGACGCACTTCATCATCAGAATTTAATATCGAACAGTTCAAGTCTACTCTTGTTAACGCTTGCTAAACTTGTCTGAATAGCAATGTGCTGAACTGCAAATTATTGAAACAAGAACACTTAGACGCCATAAGAGTTGTAAACTAACCAGGGTACTTTAATCATGAACCTTGACAGAAGACCGGGGGTACGTTTACTTTATAAAACTGATTACGTTACCAGAATGTCGTCGTTCTTATCAGATAACTCCACTTATCAAAAACGAAAAGGATAAAGATGGAACAACAACAATGGAGGAAAGCTTGCCCAAATTATTCCGCAAAATGAAATAAGTAGACGTTATCGATGCTCAAATGTTCGAACTTATCGGACCTAAGTGTACGGTCATACAACGCCTGTACAGTCCTCCAAAAGTTCTTAAGGACAGAGTACCGTTAATATAGATCCTGGATATGTACAATATACCATATCTTGTCTTAGCTCAATGATTAGTAGAGATATTAAGAACCGATCAAATCACAACTGTACGGTCTTTAGTTTAATTGATGCTTGTAACTTTGTCGACTCAGTCGATTCAATGAATGTCGGAAACTACATGCACTTAGATGTGATCTCCATATTCCCTAACGTACTATTGAAGGAAACTATTGATTATCTCTGCACTTTCATCGACAACAGACAGATTGATGTTGAAATTACAGAAGGAAAATTGGAAGAACTACTGTTGTTTGATGCCTAAAATATTTAGTTTTAATTTAATGGAGTGTTATACAGGTTGGAAAGATAAGGCAGTGGTGGGTTCCACCCTGGGTTCACTACTCGTAGATATATTTATGGCCAAACTGGAGACCACTAAACTTAATCACATCGTAACTACCTACAAGCTTTACAAGAGCTATCTGGATAACATGTTTGGTTTTATTCTAAACGATGATGACTCTCAGGTCATATTAGGTGGGTTCAACAAAGCACACCCGAATATAAAGTTCACCGTCGAGTTAGAACAATATGACAGGCTTTCATTCGTGGGCATTGCGTTGCTTCGTCGATCGGAAAAATTCAACGATCAGTTCATTGAAGAAAAGAAGTGAACGAGTCAGTGTAAACATTTTCAAAGTTTCGTCCCTTTGAAGTACAGGGGAAACTTGGTGCGTTGTCTGGTGAACAGAACTCAAAAGATCTGGACAGCGGATGCTCTCCCGGAGGAGGCAAAGCATGTTCGAGAAACGCTCAGGGAGAGATTCCTAGGTAAAAATTTGCATCCCTGACTTTCAAGCGCGATCAACAGTACCTACTCTGCAGCAAGACCTACGATACCGTTCGATACCTGCCCCGTACTGGCATCAAGCCCGACTTCTCTTCGTCTTTTTACATCCATTCTCTCACCTACTGTCGTCAAGCTGGTTACGTTGATATGACCACAAGGCAGTTATCGATGGGGATTTGTGAATACCCCCCAAAATGGTTTCGCAACGATTCGAGAAAACAAATTTCCGGCGCAATCGGCTCTCATTTAATTGAAATTGGTCATCAAATGAATCCGGATGAACCGTTCACAGCCACCTAGAAGGTCTATCAAGCATGCTTCAGAGCTATCAGAGTGCGATTGGTATCTACGACCAAGGTTATTGCCGTCAGCGTTACAACTGCTGTCTGTATGCCCAAACAGTTCGTACAAACCTTGCACCTCGCTCGGTCGATTACTCCACAGCCGCTTAAAACCCGAGCAAGCATGAGCCGCCTGACACCAACGACCGCGTACCTGATGACAGGCATGTATGATAATCTCCCACATTCATCAACACTCCCACTTCTCTCCAATAGATTGTGATCTGCATCACTTCTGTGATTTATAGTGACTTATTTGAGCTGATATGACTTTAATCTATAAATCGTACTTACCGTATGTAATTGTGAATGCTTGTTGAGAACTACCGGAAACAGCTGTTTGTAAAATTGACCTTTTGGGAAAGTTATAAACTGTCATTATAAACGCCAGACAACTGAAGCCCCAAGCAAGACAGTTTTCATAGAGCAAATTGGTCTATGTTTACGGTCATGATGTTTATAGGCACACGGTACACTGTCCATTCAGCTTCTGAATGGTAACCGGTGTTTTCTACTCACAAAGTTGTTTCTTTTGTTTCCGATCATGAGTCTTCAGATTTTACTGGCTCTCACAAAATTTAACAGGTCACCCATAGTTACGGTGGCACGCACTCTGACTAGATGGACCAGATTTCTCGATGACGGATGACACAACACGGCAGCTAAGTAGCAACTGGCTGTCCTCGATCATTGCGCTTTCCATGGAAACTGATGCCTTGCTCAACTAATGACACTTTTCACTGTGATCTAACATAATCATAACCAGAAGTCGCTGGTATTCACGGGTGCTGTGTTGATCAAGTGTCATTACCGTCACTCTGGGTGCAAAAAGTGTTAACGTAACCAGTATGTTTGCCGTAGCATCGACCCTATTTTCGGCTATACGTATCACATAAATTAACAGTTCTTGTTACTACGCCCTTGTTACACATTATCATCAAGTTCGCACTCACAACGGACGGTTGAAAGCTTGTGACAGCATTCTTTCAATCGTGCTGATGGGCTGGACCAAAGGAGCAAAACGCCTGAAAGTCGTATGGTTACACAAATTCTCCAATTCAATTGCAGTTGTGTCTACAGGACCGGCTGGCTATTCACGCTTGTTAGTTCGAAAAGTATGCCTCGTTTCAATGTCCCGCCAACATGAACTATTACTCACTGGGACACATGGACTGAAGCTGTAACCTTTTTTCAGGTAGTTTACGAGGTGGTGAGGAATTTTGTGGTAAGATTAGATGAGACATTCTGAAGGTTCAAAAGACAAGGAGTGTCCGGCCTAATTCTTGTGTAGCCGCTATTCTGACTGTGGTGCGTGCATGCTCTAAACAGCTGGGGAAAGCTACTACGTGTCTGGAAGGAAAAGAATTGTAACGGACTCAGCCTGTCCGCTTCGTAATCGTCTCAAAACTTTAAGTGTAATCTGGCGGCTACGCCCCACAGAACAGAAATGTTGTTTTAAAAAACCTTAGGTAACTACTAACAGTTTTATTACAAGCGTCTATCTGGAGATTTACCTCACTTGTTCTGACACAGTTCATGATTAGTTAAGACGGTTTTATATTGGTCGCTTGCAAAGCAAGAGACTGTAGATCATTTCGGAGGTTGCGGATCCGTGTAATCTGCGTGCAAAAGCGGACAAATCTACACTACCATCGTACCCAGGTAAAATCGTATAGACATTTCCCACTCTCCTCTTCGTCCTCCTAAACTACCGCTTGAGCATGAACTTCTTTTCTGTTTCTTGCTCGGAACAGCTTGACGTACCTATAACTACGGCCTTTAATCATCGTCAGTTGAGCAATTTTAGTTACCATTTTGCTTTGCTGTACTGCATACTTTCAAAGTAGTTTCAACCAGATGGTCTCTCAACCTACTACGAAAACTAACTATAACTTCGAGTGGTGTAATCTTAAGCAATGAGAGAGATACTTATGTAAAATGCATCTTACAGTAAACCGTTGGCTTTTTCAAATTTCTATGAAGAACCACTGGTTTATAAAGGCACATGATTAAAGCATAAACATAATCAAATCTAGTAAATTAATATTACTATGTTAGTGAACCGTCTCCAAACTGCTGGAAAATACATATATTATTGAGTTCGTTTCACTACTAACACTTTAAAGATTTGAACTTCTCTACCATAAATCGCATCTTTCTACATGTTTCGCATAATGAAACCACACCGTCATGTTGAGTAAACTTTCTGATACAATTTCATTGCTCAGAGCAAAGAAACGATGTGACATTAATACTGTTCGCTACTAGCAGGAGACTCAGAATTATCCACGACTGTGATGAAACCACACAGTTGGACCATCTCTAATTTCATGTGAGGATGTCGCTAACAAAATGAGGAGACAGGGTATGAGAACGGTTGATCATTTTGGGAAAATTACTCGAAAGTGTCTGAACCCTTCGGGCGTGAGCAGCCGTTTTATACCAGACAAGCTACGTATCACTCAGCCTTCTGTGAGGCTATTCCCATTCGTTTTCTTGATTTGCAAAGAACTGCATACTATGGATTTGTCCTAGTTGATCAGTTGCAGATGCGCTGAATCTATTTCGTGAACAGTGGATTAGAATGGTTCAAGTCATTCAGAAGCAAGGGATATTATTTTACTGAAATGTATTGCCCTTTATCTGGCAATGACTAGTAAAAAAGCTTGTTTTGTCAGCTGCTCCAGAACCAACACATTCTCAAAAGTGGTCCGCAGTTAAAGGTTTGTCGACCGACAGGCCAGAAGGTCGATGGATCCAACCAACTATTGATATCATAGACCGGGGTTCGTTACAAAGAAACGTAACAAACGTCAATTTAAGCAAGTGGGTGTTGTCTAAACTAGAAGCAAGCAAGGAACGTTCGTGGTACTGGGTGAGGTGTCATTGTACACTAAAATGTCTGTTTTCTGAGCAACCAGTTTAAATAGGTTATATTAATTATTACTACGACTATGTTGAAAAATCCCTCTGCAATTAACATGGAGATATCCGGTCCGAATTGTTCTCAATCTGTCTACTCGATGAGCCCATACAAACATTAAACCAGTCAGGTCGGGGCGTTGGCTTGCTGGTCAGCATCATGACGTCTTATGTTAGGAACAGCTGTTTGAAAACCTTTGAAAAGATATCACTAAACCGTAAATAAGAAACACGTGGTATGCTGATTGCACTTCCGTAACAGTGTTTTGTCAGTGACTGTCTAGCCCTAGATAAATTATATACGAGTGCACGCATATGTTCAGTCGTTTAAATATGTATAGTCCTTAGGCAATAGTCATTTAAACTAACATGTTGTAGTGATCAGCTTAATAAAAGAATACCCCCTACTGTAAAATGTCTGTTCAAATAATTGCGATATGACCTATCTCGGCTAATAAATGGTCTACTCATCTGCTCTCTTTAAGTGTGTCAACACTGCGTCATGTCAACCAAGCAATCAACGCACGTTACCTTATCACATTCTCATCCGGTGGTTACTTACCCAGAAGTCTACTGGCAAAAAGCTTGTGCATTAATTTCAAAATAACAACGATACATGTTCTGTAATGTAATTGCCAAGATCTCCGTTTGCATACGGGCAGTTGCGAGCGATAACTCCAATAAAAAAAATTATGTGAGCCAGTCAAAGGAGATTCATGGGAGATTGTACCATGTACTTGCTTACCTCAGTATTCCAAGGTGAACGGTTGGCAAATAAGGTCAAAAGGTATCTGGTAATTTCCATCTTATATGTAAACACTAGAGCAGCTCACACTGAGGGTCAGTCTGCGAATATCCCAGATGACACATTTAAAATGCTCTCCCATCTGAAACGGAACCAATCAAAGAACAATCGGTTCGCTCTCCTTCACACACACACGCACACCACCTGCTAAATTATTTTGAGCAGGGATTGTTTGCTATCAAACGCCCACGTACTAGTTGACCAAGTAAACAGAGACTGCTTAGGTAACCGAATGCTCTGCTCAGTCAAGTCGAGTGTTTGTTAGCAACCTGGGGGATAGAGAATAACGTTTTCAAAGAAAGTGGAAAATCTTGTAAATAATTTCCGTGCGAACGCCGTGAAATTGTTTGATCAGCTGCTCACTAAGCCAACAGTTCATTTTGTCTGTATTTCACACATGGTTGAAGTTTTATTACGTACAAACCTATTAACATCAACAGAACCCGAAGCTACTGGCCTTTAGCGAAGCCATGTTGATCAGAACTCACCAGCCGGCGCTATGTGCACAAAAGTGGTTGAAGCAACCCATAGGGTTGCCGTGGTGGTGATGACATAATACGTGGTGTGACTGTATGCGTGTCCATACCCTGTCTATTTCTATTTGTGTCATATATAACTCATGTTTTACGTTTGCGACTGATGAGAGTAAACGAAATGTTAACATATCGCAACATATGTCTTCTTTCTGCATTGATGAAGTTATTAAAGGGAACCCAATGTTTCAAAAACAATTGTGTTGATTTGAAACACTNAACGCCTGTACAGTCCTCCAAAAGTTCTTAAGGACAGAGTACCGTTAATATAGATCCTGGATATGTACAATATACCATATCTTGTCTTAGCTCAATGATTAGTAGAGATATTAGAACCGATCAAATCACAACTGACATCTTTTAGTTTAATTGATGCTTGTAACTTCGTCGACTCAGTCGATTCAATGAATGTCGGAAACTACATGCACTTAGATGTGATCTCCATATTCCCTAACGTACTATTGAAGGAAACTATTGATTATCTCTGCACTTTCATCGACAACAGACAGATTGATGTTGAAATTACAGAAGGAAAATTGGAAGAACTACTGTTGTTTGATGCCTAAAATATTTAGTTTTAATTTAATGGAGTGTTATACAGGTTGGAAGATAAGGCAGTGGTGGGTTCCACCCTGGGTTCATTACTCGTAGATATATTTATGGCCAAACTGGAGACCACTGAACTCAATCACATCGTAACTAAGTGCAAGCTCTACAAGCGCTATGTGGACGACATTTTTTGTCTTCTTCCAAACGATGATGATCCCCAGGTCATATTAGATGGGTTCAACAAAGCACACCCGAATATAAAGTTCACCGTCGAGTTAGAACAATATGACAGGCTTTCATTCGTGGGCATTGCGTTGCTTCGTCGATCGGAAAAATTCAACGATCAGTTCATTGAAGAAAAGAAGTGAACGAGTCAGTGTAAACATTTTCAAAGTTTCGTCCCTTTGAAGTACAGGGGAAACTTGGTGCGTTGTCTGGTGAACAGAACTCAAAAGATCTGGACAGCGGATGCTCTCCCGGAGGAGGCAAAGCATGTTCGAGAAACGCTCAGGGAGAGATTCCTAGGTAAAAATTTGCATCCCTGACTTTCAAGCGCGATCAACAGTACCTACTCTGCAGCAAGACCTACGATACCGTTCGATACCTGCCCCGTACTGGCATCAAGCCCGACTTCTCTTCGTCTTTTTACATCCATTCTCTCACCTACTGTCGTCAAGCTGGTTACGTTGATATGACCACAAGGCAGTTATCGATGGGGATTTGTGAATACCCCCCAAAATGGTTTCGCAACGATTCGAGAAAACAAATTTCCGGCGCAATCGGCTCTCATTTAATTGAAATTGGTCATCAAATGAATCCGGATGAACCGTTCACAGCCACCTAGAAGGTCTATCAAGCATGCTTCAGAGCTATCAGAGTGCGATTGGTATCTACGACCAAGGTTATTGCCGTCAGCGTTACAACTGCTGTCTGTATGCCCAAACAGTTCGTACAAACCTTGCACCTCCCTCGGTCGATTACCTCCACAGCCGCTTAAAACCCGAACAAGCATGAGCCGCCTGACACCAACGGACCGCGTACCTGATGACAGGCATGTATGATAATCTCCCACATTCATCAACACTCCCACTTCTCTCCAATAGATTGTGATCTGCATCACTTCTGTGATTTATAGTGACTTATTTGAGCTGATATGACTTTAATCTATAAATCGTACTTACCGTATGTAATTGTGAATGCTTGTTGAGAACTACCGGAAACAGCTGTTTGTAAAATTGACCTTTTGGGAAAGTTATAAACTGTCATTATAAACGCCAGACAACTGAAGCCCCAAGCAAGACAGTTTTCATAGAGCAAATTGGTCTATGTTTACGGTCGTGATGTTTATAGGCACACGGTACACTGTCCATTCAGCTTCTGAATGGTAACCGGTGTTTTCTACTCACAAAGTTGTTTCTTTTGTTTCCGATCATGAGTCTTCAGATTTTACTGGCTCTCACAAAATTTAACAGGTCACCCATAGTTACGGTGGCACGCACTCTGACTAGATGGACCAGATTTCTCGATGACGGATGACACAACACGGCAGCTAAGTAGCAACTGGCTGTCCTCGATCATTGCGCTTTCCATGGAAACTGATGCCTTGTTCAACTAATGACACTTTTCACTGTGATCTAACATAATCATAACCAGAAGTCGCTGGTATTCACGGGTGCTGTGTTGATCAAGTGTCATTACCGTCACTCTGGGTGCAAAAAGTGTTAACGTAACCAGTATGTTTGCCGTAGCATCGACCCTATTTTCGGCTATACGTATCACATAAATTAACAGTTCTTGTTACTACGCCCTTGTTACACATTATCATCAAGTTCGCACTCACAACGGACGGAAGTAAACGGACGGTTGAAAGCTTGTGACAGCAGTCTTTCAATCGTGCTGATGGGCTGGACCAAAGGAGCAAAACGCCTGAAAGTCGTATGGTTACACAAATTCTCCAATTCAATTGCAGTTGTGTCTACAGGACCGGCTGGCTATTCACGCTTGTTAGTTCGAAAAGTATGCCTCGTTTCAATGTCCCGCCAACATGAACTATTACTCACTGGGACACATGGACTGAAGCTGTAACCTTTTTTCAGGTAGTTTACGAGGTGGTGAGGAATTTTGTGGTAAGATTAGATGAGACATTCTGAAGGTTCAAAAGACAAGGAGTGTCCGGCCTAATTCTTGTGTAGCCGCTATTCTGACTGTGGTGCGTGCATGCTCTAAACAGCTGGGGAAAGCTACTACGTGTCTGGAAGGAAAAGAATTGTAACGGACTCAGCCTGTCCGCTTCGTAATCGTCTCAAAACTTTAAGTGTAATCTGGCGGCTACGCCCCACAGAACAGAAATGTTGTCTTTAAAAAACCTTAGGTAACTACTAACAGTTTTATTACAAGCGTCTATCTGGAGATTTACCTCACTTGTTCTGACACAGTTCATGATTAGTTAAGACGGTTTTATATTGGTCGCTTGCAAAGCAAGAGACTGTAGATCATTTCGGAGGTTGCGGATCCGTGTAATCTGCGTGCAAAAGCGGACAAATCTACACTACCATCGTACCCAGGTAAAATCGTATAGACATTTCCCACTCTCCTCTTCGTCCTCCTAAACTACCGCTTGAGCATGAACTTCTTTTCTGTTTCTTGCTCGGAACAGCTTGACGTACCTATAACTACGGCCTTTAATCATCGTCAGTTGAGCAATTTTAGTTACCATTTTGCTTTGCTGTACTGCATACTTTCAAAGTAGTTTCAACCAGATGGTCTCTCAACCTACTACGAAAACTAACTATAACTTCGAGTGGTGTAATCTTAAGCAATGAGAGAGATACTTATGTAAAATGCATCTTACAGTAAACCGTTGGCTTTTTCAAATTTCTATGAAGAACCACTGGTTTATAAAGGCACATGATTAAAGCATAAACATAATCAAATCTAGTAAATTAATATTACTATGTTAGTGAACCGTCTCCAAACTGCTGGAAAATACATATATTATTGAGTTCGTTTCACTATTAACACTTTAAAGATTTGAACTTCTCTACCATAAATCGCATCTTTCTACATGTTTCGCAT
>LOND01002861.1:0-23728 GCA_014220965.1 Paragonimus kellicotti | reverse complement strand
AATCGAAACTTCAAATTAAAAGCAGCTGTACTGCAAGCGATCAGTACATGTGCAATTACAAGTGTATCCTCGCTGAAAGGCATTAAAACATGTATGAACACATTTTAAAGAGAACAAACATGTTGGGTAATATATACTGTCGTTCACATACGCAAATCCATCATAAATTGTTTCTGGGCAGTTGATGGTTCACGGTGCATAAATTTAACATACTCCATACTTTGAACGTGGAAGAGGCAGTCAAATACTGATGATGTTCAATCCAAACCTTATCCCAGAAGAAGCAAAGCATGCTAGATAGAACCCAACCCCCGTGTGTATGGATTTACAGGCAACTAAAACTATAAACCGCTGACAACGTTTACACGCAAACCACCCCAAAACTGACAAGCTTTTCCTAAACTTCTCAAATCTCAAGGACAACCACAATATCGTTTAAGAGCACATTCATAGAAGTGAGGAAAATCACACCAATTCACATCCGTGCATAAGAGCAATTTCTTCATTTCATTGCCATCAGTAATTTGAGAGATTTTATCTAGGCAACTGTCACATTGACTAGTACTTCGAGCTTAAAAAAGTCAAACAGAATCAGGGGGAAAGACAATTAGTATAAATCCAGCTGGAAACTGCTTTAAATTTGGTACAGCCCCTTCGTTTGACGTTTACCTCAATCAGCTACGTAGTGCATTTGACTCTATTGGGGTTTAGCTTGCCAGGCTCTTCGGTTCTTAATGCCTTCAGGTTGATCGAAAACACAGATGTCTAAGTATTAGTTCCAGAAGTCTTCCTATTAATTGCTTAGTTTTAGTTTCATCCGCTTTTTTCTTCTATGCGCAATTACTATTATTTGATCATCGTTTTCCTGGTACTTGCTTTTGTATTGCATGCACAAGCACGGTTCTTTGGTGATGGTAACTGTAATGACATCATGCATCGCTTGGTAGGTAGGCGGTTTTGTAACCATATTCCTTTTATTCTAGTTTTTGATCCCAGCCACGTTATAGACGCCAAAGTCAATCTGATCTATCCGTAATTTAATGTAGCAGCTTTGTATGACCGTATGCCACTGGGGTTATTGGTCAATTCGACGTGGTTCATTCTTGAGATGAAAAGTTTGAATACAGAGCAGTCACTTGAGAAAACTGTCTTTTCAGAACATTACAGTTTTCCCTTCACCTGACATGTTCCATAAGGAATGGTCAGTCCTTCATTTGAGTAATTGAAAGCTTAGGTTTTGATTTATTATAAGAAAGAGGAGAAGGGAATCTAGATTTGGTAAGTTTCTATGAATCTAATAGACGTTTTTCAGTTATTTCAAATTTTCCAGCATCTTGAAGACACTTTTCTATTTCTCCCAAAAGCTAATTATTTTTGTGAGAAAGAGGCATAATAAACGAATTCGGATAGACATAAAAACGGCTGTGATAGAAGTAACCGTAGGTTGAACTTGAAATGAGTTGGACTAGGTCAGATAGAAAACACTCCACGGCAATGAAATAAACATTCAAGGAGAAGTAGTTGTGTTATAGCATATTTTCAGCCCGTTAGTATGGATGGACACAGTCCACCTCGGACTGCCGGTTTTGCACTGTCTATGGTCGCAAAGACTTGAAGTGGTGTTTGTAACGCTTCTTGATGCTAATCCTCAATCCGACAATCCGCGACCGATTTCGTCGTTGTTTGGATTCATCAGGCAGAGATAGACTGAATGAAGTTAAGCTATAAGTCAACTACATACAAACTCAACCGTCACAACCGACGCTCACAGAACTGTTGGCCGAGCGGATAAGAGCATTGTTTCGTAATGCGAAAAGTAGCCCGCGCGATCCCCCATTTGGACTATTTCTGCCTGATAAGTCCAAACAAGGACGAAACCGGTCGTGGAGTGTCGGATTACAGATGAAGAAGGATTACGAGGTCAAAGAGACGATTTACAAAACTATCGCCACTAGCAAGAAGACCAGAAAACAACTGAAGAGGAGAGACCAAAAAACATCAAATAAGCATTTTAGTTAAATTTAGAGGTGTACGCAAACAAAAGCAATACGGTGATCTTTTGAAAAAGTTCACTACTGCAAACGAAGTAATTGTAAACCAAATCCATCACGGGTTGGAAAACCATACGTACAGATGACTGGCCAATGAATAGAGAGATGTCTGGCATGGGATTTACTTCTAATCACAAAAAGAAAGATGAACACACTAGCCAAAGCATGGCATGTTTAGGCTGTTAGCCAAATGTGCATAATCCAAGCGAAGATCACTTGTACACTTCAAAAGAGAAAGGTTCTAGAGAAGCGAGATACCGAACACAATTCTTTAACGGACACTATAATCAGATATCAATGGCAATAAACGACCCAGCAGGAATGTAGATTGAGTTCTGAGATATGCAAACGGCCGTTGAATACATACAAACACTGATGGAGTCAATTTACACGATCACAGTTCTAACCGATTAATTGCGCAAGTGTTCAGAACTATGGCTCTTAAAATTCTACGCGCAACACTAACCATGGGAACAAATGACTATCGGTGACAACCACTGAGAATGCCAGGATGAGATAAACGCACGAAATCGCAACATACCCATCGATGAATTACCGACCAGAATTGGAAAAAATAAACCAACAAAATCGACAGCAAACTCACACCAAATAATTCAAACGTTTTATCATAGCGTTCCGGTTGGTTTGGGCCGAACTCAAACGACACGCTGAGTCGAACTTGGTTCGCTGTGATTTGGACCGAATCCGGACGGACGGCTTTCGCATAGATCGTGAGGGTCACTTGTCCAGGCAACTGGAACCAGTCGTGTCGACAGGCAGACTGCGAAGCGATTGAAACAGCCAGATTCGTGGCTCGAGCAGCCTGATAGGAGAGAGCGGAAAAGTGAGTGATTAGCAGCAAAATGAAAACCACAAACGTAACAGTCGGGTAGGTTTGAACAGACAAATCTGGGTCATCCGACGGGTCGAAAGTCAAACATCACATCAGTCGAGTGACCAGCTTTCACGTCGAAGTAGTAATACCCATTATACGTTAACTTACTAGATGGAAGGAATAGAGTAAAAGGTGAGCAAAGGCGGAGCTGTGTCTATCAACTGAACCTTATAGTTGGCGGTCACTACAGTGACCAATACCATTTTTACAAGGTGGGTAAAATAAGTTTCAATCTGTTGCTAACGAAAAACCAGCAAATTTTATACAAAATGCATAGGGTAACAAGTGAACGGACCAGCAAAATAGTGCCAAGCTTTTGTGCACTAATGGTGTAGTACGTCCCATAGCAAGGAGAATGACCGTGTCAACATCTGTGCATTGCTCCACAAATCGACACCAGTTTCGGGTCACGATTACGCAAAATCTTGAACGATTTGGCTGGGGCAGCTGGGTGCAAGTATGCTAATGTATCGCTGATTGAGACCACTGGTTTATACGATTTCACCTCCAGCCAGAACGTACGTCTGTGTATTCCATTAAATTTTCTCGCGGACATCATTTTCTCTTGAACAAGAAACACTCCGCCTGTATCCGAAAGAGTGAAGCGCAGACAAATTGACGACGTAACGATCGGTAGCTCATTGAGCCCCATACTGACAGAGGTATTCTTGGGAATAGTCGGAAGGCAAGTACATCAGAAATTCCCATGTCTTGCTCGACAAACACTACGATGACAATATTCCGACTTTTAACAAATGAATGTTCTTTTTTGTCATCTTATAACCATCTGAACTATGTTCATATAATACTAGGAATAATAAACTTCGAGTATCCGACGAAATCACACTCAAATTGAAACCTCTCAAGCAAGCAATGAGAAGACCTATGACTGGTTGCAATAAGCATTTGCTGCTCATGAGACAAGAACCCAGAATAATAGACACACATCAGTATTGAAGAAATCAGCTTGCCACTGGTCGGTCTTTACGGCACACACGCATTCACAAGCTGTAAGCTGACTGGTGCAATGAAGAACAAGGAACTTGGCGGATAACGAAGGAGGAAACATAGAAGCTGTTCGTACAATCCTGATATGGTATCTTGAAGAGACGTTTGGATTGATCTGCTAGATCACCAATTATGTCGGCGTTTGGACACGTGATGAATCGAGCATATTTTCATCACAGTCAACCAAAACCCCACTGTGTATTCAATGAAATGGAGGTCAACAACTGTTTGCCATTATTGAGCATTCTCATCACCAGACGTCAAGAGGCAAGGTTGCGTGTTTGTAACAAACCTACATGGAACGGGTAACATTTGGAACTCCCAGGCTTCGCACGAATGACCTACAAGCAAGGATCATTAAGGACCTCATTTCATGGAGCCAGGAAGGTATCCACAGTGAATCGACTGGAGGGAGGACTAAAGACAACGACACTTATGGATAGCAGTTAGCAGGAAAAATTCGTGGATATTCACAGCGAGAAAGCACTGAAAATGACCAGCAGTGCGGAGGGGAAAACCTAGTCCGGAGGCGCAGTGAATAAGACATTGACGACTCATCTTGACTGCTGCCGAATGCAATAAACAACATATATCAAGCTTCCGGGTTTTTCGACCGTACAGGATAACACACCGACGGTCACGACAAACCGTTGAGCGATCGAAGTGTTCTTTGTCTGAGGGTAACATTTCTGACCCCCCCCCTTTCCGTACGCGGAAGATGGCCCTGTTGTAACCATAAATACAATTCTGCTGTATACTCGTAGGATCTTGCCTCACTGCTTAATCACCCTTATGCAGTCTGTAATGCGACACACAAGCTTATGACAGAAAGTGCTATTGTCTGGTTGCTTCACTCTGGTCTGACAAGGTTGAACCTGGAAGGACCGGAAGTCCTAGTCAGCATAGCCCGCCGGATCAAAACAGCACACAAGCCTGATCACCATGCCAAGGGCAGCAGAATAGGTCAAGGAAACAAAACCACACAGGCATGTAGACGCATTGACTGATGACGTGGAACTCGCTGTGTGTCAGCGTGAGTGTGTAGGCCGATGAACTCATGATGGCGATGCTGTCACCGGTCAGCCTCTGTTTGCCATACAAGTTCAGTGATAATCGTTCGAATCACGGCCGGATGAAGCAGTTGTGTTTGAGTGCGTCACAGTTCACGTAAAGGATTGCTAGGGTGAATAGATGATGGACAGTGCGAATGGTCCTGATGAGCAGTCGCAGTCCTCCTTTTCGTATTAATGATTAGTTGTCCAAATGACGACACGTCTGCTTAAACAACGGCGCGGTAGGACCCAAATGATCCGGTCGTTCTGAGTCCAGCGAAAAGCATACGGTCTGAACCGAACTGAACCCAATGACCTAAAGGATCGTCAAAGAACAAATTGAGCTGGAAGCATAGGCTCGTTGGTGGAGGGATTGCCACTGCCCATTATTCTGCACATTCAAACGTGCACATAGTAACCCCGTTCCATGTTATCAATCATCCGCGAATGCCTGCGAGTTTGGCTGGCTTAAGACAAATTTTGGTCCGTCCGATGAGACTACTAAAACACTAGCGGATGAGATCTTTGACATTCTGTGCGCACAAACCAAGAGGACATTATAAAGATCCTGTGTAGACAACGGCGGTCTACGGAAACGACCTGTTACCGTTGACTGGACAACGGTGAGTGAAAGCCATCAAAGGGAAATTGCTCTCGCTCTGGACATGGTAGAGGTGCGGGGGGATATTAAATAAAAGTGAATTGGAAATTCTGAGAATGAAGATTAGTTATTTGGGTAAATTTTTGAGAAACGGCGGCCTGGTTCTGGAATGTGCTCTGCTCCAGTTGGTTCACTTGAACTAGGGACAGGAAGCAATCCCTCAAGAACTCAACGATACCCTCACGGTGCCACTGCTTATAGGTAAGGGAAGCAAGCAAGTAGTAACAAATGTAGCAGCATCTGTCTGTTGAACAGTGCCGGAAATTTTCGTACAAGCATTCTGCTCAGCTGGATTAACGCACAAGTTTCAGAGAACCATTTTTTCGAACAGCAGCGTGAGTCCCAAACCAGTCACCGCTCGCCGGTTCTACTTAACTCTATGAACCGATAAGCATTGTGAAAAGTGCTCCGTAAGTTTGAAAGTCCAGATAAGTACGTTAATTTGATTAAAAAAAATTACAAGCAGTTGTGAAGACGAAGGTGCAGTAATGGGAATCGACTGAATAACTTCGACAATCTCATAGGTGTGAGGTAGGGTTGTATTTCAATCGCAGTAATATTCAGCCTATAACTCACAACAATATTAATAATCGCCCATCGGAACTCGGAAGATGGCGTTCTAACAAAATATTGTACGGATGGGCACCCGTCGAATGTTGAATGTTTCGGTACTCTAGGCGTGCTCTGCAACCCCACAGTTTGAATATTATCGTTCACAGAGGACAATGTATCGTTTGCGCACAGTGAATGACCGTAGGGAACGGTCACGGCTTTCCTGCCCTCGACAACCACATAGGTAGGACAACTTTCTTTCTGGACGAAGGTGCTGTTTACAATTGGAACCCGCATCAATGGAGATAGTATGAACAGTTGCGCAAACTTCTGCTAGTTGGCTGGTGATCTGTCGCCAGATCTCTACGCGAAATGTGAGTACCGAGCTCGTGTGACGAACGCTATCGCCGTTTTCAGGTGTGTTTGCAAGACTTCACTGGAACAACCGCAGTATTAAGACAAAAAGTAAGCTGTTTGTCTAGTGCTCAATACTGCCGTCCACGCTGTTGTACGGCTATGAAAGTTGGGCAGTGTATCAACAGAAATGGTGGTACCTGAGCAGCCTGCAGTTACAAGGCGTCATGCCTTGGAATATCTAGTGGGATATGGGTCCGAACATCAAGATACTTCACCGAGTAGACACAGACGGGAATAAATTCATGCTGGCTGGGATACGTTCATCGGACGGATTCCGGAAAAAGCTGTAGTATCAGTAGTCAGAATCCTGGAGGCCAGGAGCTGCGACATTAGGGTGTTAACCGAGTAAGTCTTTCGCGCTACAATATCCACACCTCATAGAACGACGCGATCTTAGACCTGGCCGCTTGCGGGAATTTAATCCAGACATGTGAACGAGGGTTCAATGGACGATAACTGTTGGGTCGTGAATTCAAGTCCGTGGTTCTCAAAGCTACCATAGACCTCACAAGTCTTAGTGATGTGACCATATGGCGCTGTGATAAATGCGCTGTCTCGAACTAGTGAGCAACCAACGTACGCACACCGCACCGTCAACGAAGAGACGGCGAGTACGATAGATGAAATTAGGCTAGCCCAATGATATATTTCAGTACCGCTGTTGTAAGTCATGTCAACCATCGACCTCGGTTGTATTGTAGATTCCTCGATATCCGTTTGAGAAACTTCGGTCACATTGGTTCGTTATCTTTCCTTTTGTTCAACTTGGCTGGTGTACACACGTTGAGGACTGAGTCTGGTTCCCCCGTCAAAACGTAAATCTTTGTCTACCTTCCAATTCTCTACAGAAGGTACTAAAATACACTCCCGTAATAAAACTCACCTTACCTCACACCTTCAGTATCTTTCTTGCTAGCTTAGATCGCATTATCGGAGTATTTTTTGTTTCCGATAAATAAGGTTTTCAATTTTACACTAGCCTATTATCGGGCCAACAAGCTTTGAATAGCTGGATCACGAAGACCTCCTCTCACACGACTCCTGGTCTTACTTCTTCGAGTTTACACTAGATACGGTGTGGTGAGTGGAATCGCAAGTGGTTCAACTCAAGCCACTTGTGGCTTATGCACAAACATCTTTTGGCATCAGCTACTACGACAGACTAATACGGAAACGGATGCCGCGACTCGTATGTCACTCGTGCGCCAGTAGCTAGCTGCTGTTGGACATCGTTCTTTTCCAATTGTTCTTTACACTAAAGAATCGACTTGTTAAGCGATTCACTTTGAATGCTAACCATTTATTAGTCTGTTATTCATTTGTTCAACAACAACAATAGTTAATCGTTCAACTTGTCTCAGCTAACTCTGTATGAACGCGAAAAAGTCTGCCATTTTGAGGAAAGATAAACATAAAGGCAAGAGACAAATAGTAGCCGACCTTTTCAGTCCAGTTATGTCGTCCAGTGGCGCAGCCCATCTGGTCCATAAACGCTTCGAATTCGCTGGTCTTGCGGTTACAGCACGTCCAGAATTTCATTCTATAGTTGAAAAACAATAAAGGACCCAAAAAGCTGGCAGAAAAACTATTTTTGATCGCGTGCTACAAGAAAAGCATCGATACATTCAAAATGAGCGTGATAATGGGTCAGCATTGAGAAACGGTGGGCGTGATCCTACGGAGAAAAAACATCGTTTAAAGTGCTTTGGCTCAAATTGCAAGAGGCAATGAAAGTAGCAAGGTGAGTAATATAACCTGGCACCACCGATAAAGAAGGTGAAATGGAATTGCGGGGCAATGAAAACAATGGGGATGTTGAATCCTGAATAGCGCCTTACTCTCATTTACAACTTCGTTGTTTGTTCGTAAGACATAGGCACCTTGGTAGTGACAGTTTAAAATTAAGCATAGCGGTCTCTGGAAGGAAGTCCCATCGGTTCCTCTTTTTTTATCTTTAGCCAGGAGCTTATTCTTTTTCTTGTGTGGTAGCTAAGCGTCGATGCAATGTTGGAGCTGATGCACTGAATCAAAGCTGCCTAAAATGAAAACCACTAGTAAGTACCCGGACTGCCAACACTAGACACACTGCTCAGTGTAAGTTTAAGCGTGACACCGCATTCGAAGAGAGATATATATAGCGTCTTCAAAAATACCGATCCTTCATCAGCGAATAAAAAGAAAACTCAAATCATTCCAGAAATCATCAGAGGCATGGGTGAAATTTGATTTTACAACAACCCTCCAAAAAAGATACAGGCTGGTTTTACCTGAAAACCACGCAAAGGAGATAGCTTTCTGATGGATATATACGCAAGTAGAGAAATCCCCTTACAAATTGCGTGGCTACTTAACAGGTCCACATCCAATAACTTTGAAGAAGTAATGCCAGTGCGCTGGGCTGAGAGTCATGTGAGGCGCATCCAGTCTCAAAACGTTTGTAGACTGGAGGATGTCATCCATCGATTGGATTTGTCTTGAAAGTAAACGGGCGAGGTGCGTGAGCAGTCGACGTACATGAGCGGACGGTTTTACAGCATAATTAAGTTTGAAAGGAGCTGCTAATCGTAAGTGGCGTCCAAGTTCAATAGTAGAAACGTCAAGCCAATTCGCCTTGTCTGCATGTGTGCCCGTTACGCTACAGGCACACAAGTGAATGCAAAATGAGCTACGAAGTGTGGGTGTCTGTGAATAACTCTAGTGGCAACCAAGCCAAAGCGATCAATACAGATATATAGCGTGCTGAAAATGATGAACAAAGAACTTTTTTTCAACCCGCATGTTGAACAGTCTGAGAAAAAAGTACACGGAGCCAGTGTTTTAGTAGGTATATCCGCAAGCCAACATAATCCTTACTCAAGTTTCATGGTCACTCGACAGATCACAACGATGAGAATCAGAATACTAAAGCAACTAGAACCAGTGTGCGAGTGACATTAACACCACTATGTCTAAAACGTTAACCTGGTTGATTGGGCCCGCATGTGTGTCAACAACAAACGCTCATTCACTCGCAATCAGGACAATCCCTATCGACTAATGCGGAGTACGGCATACGTGAGGGTTATCCTGCTACATTAGTCTAGCATGCAACCTGGTGGCGCTAAGTTGGCTACCTATGATCCTATCAAGTAGACCAAATGGTGCATACACGCTGAACGTGATGACAGTTTGGCTCGACATTCATGATGCAGAGTAACGGGATAGACAAGAACAGGCAAAAGGGAACTAGTCTCATTAAAACGTTGGAGTCTTAGAAATAAGATTTCGTTACACAGCAGATGTTGAACACAGTTCCGAATTGTAAGATTAAACATTCGAACATCATAAGTGGCTAACTTATACATGACGAGGAATTTCAAACAAACGTCCAGGGAAATCGGATGAAAAACACGACGTCGCATGCAATCATCCAGCATGATGAAAAATATTACTGTTGCCAATAACCCGTTATGTGAGCACATGCTGAGAGGAAATAGACAAGAACGCAGCAACGGGAAAGTCGGTGAAGGTAACACAAATGTGAAGACAAGCCAGATAAAAATATGAAGAACCAGAATAAACTAGCGTATCCGGCGCCCGGTAGCCTGGTTACGTAATACATGAGAGCAAGTTGGATCCATATCAGTCAACGGATCTTCCAACTCCAGCCTGCTTTAGGAGAGTATAGCTCAGATCACTCGGCAGGTCAAAAGTATAACCAAGCATCCACAGTTGATCATGGTGGAGGGGACATCTCAGCTTTTGTCCCCAAATATACTGATCAGTAACGAAGTTATTGAAGAGAATGATCCAACTAAACGAAGACGAGACATAACCCGTAAATGAGCGTAGTGGAACACGTTACGCGTTTTTATAGTAATGGACACAGTGTACCAACATATACCACCTCCCTTACCATGGGACAGGTGTCCCGCCTGCTCCATATATGGCGCGCGTTTGAGCGCAAACAAAATCATTTAGAATTTCATCTGACCGCAAAAACATCAAGCTCGTACAATGGCCTTCTAATGATAGTTCAGCAGCCAGTATGCCATTACCACACACTAACATTTCAAACTTAATATTTAGCCAGTTAAATGCAACTGACATCAGTGCCACAACAAATAGTTAAAGAAACAGAAAGTGAGGAAAATCAAAAATCGAAACAAGAGGTGGGCAAAAAAACAACCCATGGGAAACTAGTGACACTGACGCCATTGATTGATTTTTCCACATGATCTACTGCATTGTCAATCAAACGAGTTCGTTATCCTTTGGAATTCAGCCTGGGAGGTCTCGGTTAAACATCGACAGAAGAGTTTAAATGTCCTGAAATCCTTTACTATATTAATCACTCAACACAGCACAAATAAAAAACAAAGAATGGTGAACGATGGGTTGGCGTGCATAAAATGTGTCCAGGTCTACGAAAGAAGGTAACCCATTGGTAGGCACAGTCTACTAATCTCAAAAACATAGATGAATGTCGTCATCGCTAGTGCGATCTTCCCACTAGTCTAATTCTTCACTCCGTGGATTGGCCTGGTCCCCTGAGCATGACTAGTTGCTTTTCAAGTTGGATATCGCTCATAGTCGATCGAAGCCTTTGCAGCCACACAGACTTTCTGGCCAGCCTTTTTCAAAAACATTAGATTCGAGTTTGGCCATCGTTAGCGCAAGCCGGTAGTGCACACCCTCTTCATGGCTGAGATTTGAACTTTGGCCACACTCCATGAAGCAACTGGGTTGATCGCTGCGCCATTAGCCTCACAGTAGACACGATCGAATCATCACACTTGAACGTTCGACCAATCTCACCTGCAGATAATGACCGGATGGCCCGACCGTTTTGATAGGAGGCATAGATCATCATCACCATCATCGACAGCAATACATCAGTGGTTCACATTTATGCTTAACTGCCACACAACCACGAAGAAAGAAAGTAAGCTCTGTTCAGGAAGAAAAAATAGAGGGGGGAGAAACCTAGCTCACAAAACCAACTATATTCAAACGTTCAACATCAAGGTGCCCATACCTTGCGAACAAACAACCGAGCTATAAGTCATCGGCAAGATAGTTCTCTTACGGCTTTCACAGAAAGTAAGAATAAGACAATCTGCAAGACAGCTTTTAATGTCCCACATAATTAATTGCACTTACTTCCCCGATAACTCAGTCCAACAACGGCAACATCATGTCACTGAGACCGATTACCTACTACGTGTTTCAACATCTTCAACCACATACTACGAGTCATGAGAGGCACAGAGAGGGACAACAACGAGAATTGCGATGGTCAACCCACTGGCACCTTTCACTTTCCTATGCCCGATTACTGTATCCACTTTGCACCTTAAGAAAGCCGGCAAAGCGTTCGATGTGACAGACGATTAACTAGCATTCGCTGTAAATGACTCTTTGTATCAGTTAAACATGGGGCGAAACAGCTTGCTTGGTTCTCATTAACAAATATCTGATTACGAAACACTAGTCTGTTGCTGCCACGCCAACACTTCCAGCCCGGTCTAAGAATTCTAATAAAATAAGACCCAGAGATCAATCGGAGGATAATATTCCAATCTAAAAATTGCATCACGGCAACGTGTGTATGACAGTGTTGCACATATAGGGAAGTTCAAAGCTGCTACCCACAGGAAGTTCACATATAATGTAAACGGCAAGACAGAACACAAAAACATGTATCCGCAACGCTCCCGAGAACCTTAAAGCGGACAGATTCCTCCTTTTGATTGACCAGACATTCATTCTACACACTGTTGGAAACATGGGTCATGAAAGACAATGGATATAAGCGCTTTGTCTCCTGATAACTGGTAGTCGAGATAAATGCCGTGTGCGGACAGAGATTACGATACAACCCCACATGAAGCAGAACGACAAATATCAACTACCGTAATGTTTTGGACAGTCCTGTTTAAAACGAAATTACCAAACGATGACAAATAAACCCCACAGAAGAATACAAATTATATGACGTAATGCCCCAACAAAAGATAAACGAACCCTTCGTGAAAGATCGGGATGCCAGGATGATACAGACAAAGTTCACTGTCTGCCGCAGTGCCTGAGTATGTCTGAAAACAATAAAAGAAAGCAAATAATTGGAAGAACCAAGGCAAAACAGACTTAAGATGGCTTTCTGAAGAAAAAAAAATCAAATAAGCTTTTATGAACGGAAATTCAAGTCCCGTATACGGCGACATTGTGAAAGAAATACCTGCAGAGGTAAGATAAACATAGTTGTTTTTTTACGAATCCGACAACAAACGACATATCAACTGAAGACCACTGAACACGTGTCTTTCGCTTGATAAGTAGGGGTTGTCCCTCCTCTCCGCGGTTGTGTGGAAACCAAACACTGGTATGAACTACTGATGTATTTCTGACTAGGAAGATTACAATGACACTGGTGATACTGTGCGCCAGGTTTAGGTTCTGATTCCAACTATAAATCTAGCACGGTCACACACTTGTTGAACTACTGTTAGAGCACAATACAACACTAAACACTCACCGCCTTGCATCCGCTATTCTTGCAGCTGGTCCCCGGGCTTATTAGGGCTGAAAATGACAAAGCGGAACCTTGTGCTAATATAAGCAAGGCTAACAGTGGTTCATGAAACTAAGGATGTGCATATAAAGCAGTAGTAGTATATGATCTAACTAACCGTCATCCGTAGTATGAATCTCAAACGTCAGTAACCCATAGTAATCTTAAAAAGAGCACAGTCCAAGTGTCGACAGCACGCTCAACAAAAGCTTGATAGAATAAATCTAAAAGATGGATAATGGAGGTGCATTCTGATCTTGAACGACCGATGATCCACATAATACCTCATACATGGGAAGTCAAATGAAGTTGAGTTTAGAGAACTCGACGTGCCTAGAGACACACACCGTCATAACCGAGCGTCACTTGATCAAAGCTGATTAATCAGTAGAAAATTGCGCAGTTTATGACCTATCTAGATAGACCCTACCTGCTTCTTCATCTTTGTTTGCCAGGTTTCCGCCAGTGTCACTAGTGTTTTTTTCCAATGACATTTTGTCCAGCATGTTTTTCAGACTAGGTGTAATTTCTACGTTCAGTTTTAGCATTGGTTCGGTTGCAGTTGGACGTGGTTGTGATGCTGTGACAGGAGGTGGTACCGGGGTAGACACAGGAGGTGGGGAGGCCGTTGGCTGTAATTAGAGAATGGATGGATGTAGAAAGAACAAACAACATATACGCAAACAACTTGAAAACTAATGAATAAAAATATGGGCGATTCCCAGGTTGCATTGAATTAGCCACCCATGAGCACTTTAAATACCTAATCAAATAAAATCCATCGCACTCAATACATGCAGTGACACATGAATCACGCACTACTGCATTGTCCAATCGACAGGAAATAAACGCACCCATTTTCTGGTTAACTTCTTCAGTAGACGGAAACCAAGGACATAAGTGGGTGATGAGAACAGACACAACGGACGTAATTATTTACAGAAAATAATGTAACATCATGATAGCATGGAGAAAAAATTCCCAACTTTAAGTCGAAACGGGTAAAAACATAAACACATCCTGTTCACATGACTAACTTTGAAAGAATGATGGCGTAAGTCTTGACCGCGTTGGCATAAAAAAAATGTGTGCACGTCTGACGCTAGTACGATGCCGTGCAGTGGGGCATGTTAAGTGTTTGAGAGAGACGTATCAACGGTGGCTGTTACAAATGTGCGCACCTGGCAAACTGTATATTGAGTTCCGCAGCTAGGCACAAAAGACGACAATGCATAAGAGACAGGCTCAGTACAACTCAACTCTGGACACAGGTTTATCACGTCACTCTCAGCTAACGGCGACGTTCCTCAGGAGCCACCACGACTCGAATTATGCCGTTTTTGTACAGGCTTCGTTCAACCGTTCGCTCATTACCTGCTGGAAAATACAAGGTTTCCAGATGGAAAACATGCGATGAAACAGTACTGATGATCAAACTATCCGGGATGCAAGTGGAGTGAAGTAAACGAGTACTGAGCAAAAACATCAACAGCTAGGCAAACCTGTTGTGAAGTAGTCTGTTCCAAAGGTTTACTTCAAATACGGCAGAAACAGATATTTGCCGATCTAATGGAGCATACGGATAAAAGTTGACTGGCTCTCGCAGACATCGAATACAAAAGATCGCCATAAACCGAAAAACAAACCTACGAAGAGTTTGTGTAAGAACCGTGAAGCTTACTTGGTCGGGCAAGCCTGAGATAAACAAGAAACATTTTTATCGGGGAATAGAATAGCCGAGTACTGTATTTTCTGACTCGTGTTTGCACTGGCCCTCAATAAGGTGATGGTGAGACCATGCGGAAAAGATTACTCACGAAGTTGTTGCGGAAACTTAACAAGTGAGTCGAATATTTTGAGAAACAATTCAACTGGTCTGAACTGCCTCACTCACTTATGGACGATGAAGATAGTGTTATGATAATTTCGACGATCCTCTGTGGCTTGTAGGCTTAACTCATTAAAAAGCAGAATATATTTATTCCTTCTTCACCTTTGTTAAAGGCTACCAGGAAGAGACTGATGGCTGAATTGACCATAATCCTTCTTTTCATTTGGGAGACTGAAGAAGTACCTCGAGATACAGGCTTATTGGCACACATTCACGTGTTCAAAATGGATGATACAACATCGTGTGACAACCACAAACATACTGAACTTATCTCTATCGGGTCTCATGATGCACCGAATTATGAAAAACAGAGGGGACCAAATGTACGAACTGGCAGCTTCCCGACCTGGCTGTAGGCCTACCGATCATACTTTCACTCCATTGTTAATTTTTCTCTCGGCCTACGGTAGCGGGAATTTTAGACCTGAAGGTTGTATCTGAAATAGTTGGTGGGCGTTCTCCCTGAGAATGTATCCATTGCACGGCAGTCTCAGCGAAACATACCAAGTTGCTGAAGGCGTTGTATTCCAACGCCGAGAATATGATGTGTGCTCATGGGTAGCTCCCTTGAGCGCCCTGTACATCAAGTGGTGTTTGATAGTGTTCTATTAAAAAAACTGGGTTGATGTTTCGGTAGCATCAGCATTTACCAGGTCAGAATAAATGTATGAACTGTAATCACACAGTCTATAGTATTTCATGGATCCATGAAGCTATGTATGCTGGCCACAAACTACGAAGTGAAGTAATTCGTTGTTATTTAATACACTTAACCCCACACCTCCCTAAACACTATTTGGAGTGTGAGAGGATAGGATGTTCTCGACTATGTTTCAATACCCATTACCACCACTGAAGATATGATACTGACCTATCACTTCTCCTGGCTACAACAGATAGTCCTAAACTAGAACAGCTGGTTTCCGGGATACTGAGGCAGCCATCAGTGCCTTCGAATGTAGCCTTAGTAACGGATAGGAAGAATATAAACCTGCGTAGGCTACCCGTGAAGTGAGTGGACGTGTCCAATCAACAGGCAATCACCGAGAGTGGGAAATTAGTAGTGCTGATCGATGGTCGATCTAAGGTTGGCGACCAGGTTTCTCACATAGAGCCACACGAGCTTCTTGAGGATAGTACACATCGTCGGACTCTAGGCTGAGATAGGCCTTACTGGGTGCCTATGGTCAAATGAATGGAAAAGTACAGAAACAAAGTCCGCTCAGTTTCGTACTGAACAAGTAGATTTATCGATCTGCAATCCTTTCAGTGATTGATACACAAGCGCGAGGTTGGGGACCCATGCACTTCGGTTGGGTTTAGTTCTTAACGGATGTCATGCAAAATATTCGTTTTTCCGAAAGATTACCACGGACAAACTGGTGTAGCATCGTTCACCAAAGAAACTTCTGAGAGAATGAATTTTAATTTTAGTAATTAATTTTAATTTTTAATTTTAATTTTAGTGATCACTTCGGCTAAGAAGGTATGAGTGCAACAATGTGTAAATTTTATCTAGAAGATGAACGGATGACTGGTTGTAACACGTTCTACTCAGCCGCCATCCTTAACTTATAAAACTCCCCGGGACCATGTAGAGCGCTTTGGTCTGCACAGACGAAAGATTTCTCCGAAAGACCTTCAGAGTAAAAAAAAATCAATGGGAATGAGGTATCTCAGGGGTCTTCAAGTGGGTGAAGATCAGGGATTCCCAGTGGAGACTTGTACGCCTATTTTCGAAGGCTTAGTATCGTTTTCGTAACAGTTCGCTGAACAGGTTCAAAATGCATCTGTGTCCCTTGTGGGGTCAGTGGATGTCAATAAATTAGCACATTCAAGCAAAGGTAGGACATGTACCGCGTAGAAGATTTGGAGGGCTTTCTTGTCTAAACGGTAAGATATTCGCTATACGAAGCTCCATACAGCACATCCCTTCTTAGCCACCTTTCAACAACTGATAAGAGAAAGACAGGTTGGAGGACAGTCGGATTCTCAGACCTTTCTTAGGTCTACTTTGGCAACCACTACAGTTTTCCTAAAATACACTCCGAGAGGCTCCACGAAGAAACACGCGCACATACTTCATCACCGATGGGAAGACACCATTACTACGACCATGGCTTGACATTATCTAGGCTAGCATGAAGAACGCTGGGGTCACGGAAGTTTCAGATTTTAAGGCCAGTCCCATGCAGCAAGAAGTGACTGCGATTGTTTCTGGAAAGTCATTAACACGAGTTAAAAATAGTGACGACCGAAGAACTGAGCCGTGAGGAACGCCCGTCTAGATCAGTGCAGAAGAGGAAGAGGCAGGGTCGACTTTAACCTCGAAAGCTCCATCCATTAGAAACGAGACAGTTTAGCGTTGAACGTCAACCTGAACTTCGTACGCATCCAGGTTACGTAAGAGTAGACCGAGGCATCCGGTCAAACGTTTTAGGGAACCCAAAGAAGATGACGTCTGAAACAAGGTCGTGGTCCTCTGCCTCAGTTACGCTGTCCATAAGAAGAAGCATGTTAGTCACACGATCGATCTGGTGAGAACCAGTGCTGAGCAATGGCAACAATAAGATGTAATATTACATACTAAACTAGGCGTTCTAGTATCTTGCGCGAGATGTCCGTTAGACTAATCCGGTCGTAGCTGGCAGAAAACTGGCGATCACCTGATAGGAAGTACGTTAGTCTCCATCATCACCATAATCATAGACAGCAATACACTAGTGGTTCAAACATATGCTTAACTGCCATACGATCACGAAGTGAAAAATCATATCTGTACAAGAGGAGAGAAGCAAAAAAGAGGAGGGGGCCTAACTACTAAAAACTAGCTACGTCTATATTCAAACATTCAACATCAAGGCGCCTACACCTTGCAAACAAACAACCGAGCTGTAAGTGAAAGTAAGGCGTCATCAGCGACACTTACGGCTTTCACTGCCCCGTGTCATTAAGTGCACTCACTTCACAGACAACTCGGCCAAACAACGACAACATTCACGCCACTGAGCTCGATTAGCCGCCATCTCACCTAACGTCTCAAGCCACCGACTCTGTGAGTCGCGAGGGCCCCAGCCCGGGAGACGAACCCGACCTACAGTGACCAACCCCTTCGTGAACGATTTCATTTGTCTACGCCAGGTCATCATCTGTCCACCTCGCACCTTGCGCCAGTCGGCCGCAGCGTCGGCAAAGAGTGTTCGGTGTGGCAACGACTAGCTGGCATCCTTAGTACATGACCTAACCATCTAAGTCTGTGCAAATGTAAGATTGAACAAAAGAACTCGTTTGGCAATCACTACCAAATACCCCGTTCCTAATCTCTCCGCTTCCTACTTGTTGGTGCCACCCGGTGCAGACATCGGTGGTTAAACACCTGAAGACGGTTCACGTCCTCTACCCTGAGCGGCCACGTTTCGCTGCCGTAAAGTAACACAGCCCTCACTGTCGCCTTATATACGCGACACTTAAGCTTCAGAGAATACCTCTCTGTCGCCATAGGTGTCCTAGATTAGCGAACACCACATCAGCCTTAGAAACACGTACTTCCTGTTATTCCCTATATATCCGCCGCCGGTAACGCGACTCCCCCAGTATACAAACCAGTTAACAACCTCCATGACTTCATTATCTAACATTAAATCTACGTAATCACAACAATCTTGCAGAAGCACTTTGCATTTTGAGGCTGCAAAGCGCATTCCGAAGTATTTAACAGAACGCGAAATAGCGCCTAGCATTGTCTTTATCATTTGAAAATTGTCAAACAGCAATACCTTATCGTCAGCATAATCAAGATCAGTCAGTCTTTCACCAGGTAGGAGGTCCACGCCGGCATCATTTGAGTGCCGCAGACAGTCCTCCATTATTTCGTCTATGACGAAATTGAACAAAAATGGCGAAAGGGGACAGCCTTGACGTACGCCGCTCCTGGTGCTGAAACTGTCAGACAGTTCACCGTAAACCCTAACCTGAGCTGAGTATGGGAATAAAGCGCCGACAGTATGTTCACATACTTGGTCGGTACACCCCTGCGTTTAAGCGACTCTAAAAGTGTAGATCGATCCACTGAATCGAACGCACCTTTATAGTCAAGAAACACGGCAATTTTCGACCAGTAGCACACGTGGTTGCGTCAGAATTTGGTGGAGTAAAAATGTGATCAATGCATCCCCATCCAGGACTAAAATCCGCCAGCTCTTCCTTAGCGTTTGCCTACCGAGCTGCAGTGAATTAACGAAGTATAATGAATGTCAGGAGTCTAGTAATCATCATCACAATAGACAGCAATACATTAGTGGTTCTCACTTATGCTTAATTGTCACATTGCGTGTGGGCTGAGGTACTGCCAAGGGCCCAGACAGGAGAACGATTAGGGTTCTCAACCAAAGCCTTTGGCTCAAAAGCCTGTACCGCAAGGCAGCGGTTGGGTGGCAAGTGTACCAGAACTGGTACTTTTTCCGGAAAAAGATGCCAACCTTCTTCCAACCCCCAACCTGGAGGACCAGGAGACTGGTTTGTCAGACCTCTACCCATTGGCCTGCCTGGCATGAGTGACTATCGGTGTGGTGGCCACACCGTCCAGTTTAGCCCAATAGGTCATCGAGATGCGCAAGCCGTCACACCACGTCAAGGTCCAGTCTCGTTGTGACGGTAGTCTCCATCTAACCATCTAGGATGGTATTCTTAAAAAGAGGCAGCTTAAAGAACTCGTGGAGTACATACGACGCACCTTCCACTCAACGAGAATTCTCCTGACAGAAAGGGTTGCCGAAATGTCTGTGGCGGTGGACTGGATACAACTGATATCGTCCTATTATTGATACCAGCTTAATGTCCCCGAAATATCTTGAAGACCCTGTGCTACAGAGGTAACTACATCGGTTGTTTGCAGCTATAAGGTTGAAGGAGGTTCGCGTCGTGGACGCGTGCATTTAAAAAGAGAGATCCGTTCCTTCGATCTAGTTTGAATACCTCGGATAGTGTTTCGTGGCTGTCAGGGAGGATTTCTGATTTGCGTTAACTTTGGATTCTCAAAAAAAACCTCCATGTCCTCAGCTATACATGAATGTCAGTGTACGCGAATGATTGTGCACGAAGGTCAACATGATGGCGGATACCCCGTGGCATGGGCGAGCGCGAAGATCTTTTAATAAAACAGCCGGGGCTACTTACGACACATCCGCACCGTGGATCACATTTTTGATCAGCTGAGGGTCAGAAATAATCAAACTTGTTCCTATGAAGAACGAACTGAGATGGATCCTCAGACCATCAAAATCAGTCTGGTTAAAGTTGCGAATCGGTTATTTCATGTCATGCTGCTGTATTCAATAGCAATGAGAATCAAAGATTATGAGGCCCAACAAAAGGATGTTTGCACTGGACGATGCTTCGTAGATGTTTTTAGTCCACGCTCGCTGTAACACTATTAACGGTAGTTCTGTAGGGAGGACTGCATCGAAAACCTGTCTCAGAAAGGTCCAAGCCGACCTCGGAGTGTTGAAGTCACTCATAAGTAAATGGGGGTGAGTGCTGATGAGAGGTAAAAGTATATCGGTGAGGTAAAAAGACATCAACTAAACGACAGTCCGGGAATGAGCACCGGCGGCCATGGTGTTCGACTAGAAACCAGATAGTATTGTATAAAAGAAGTTTTATCACTGTGCAGGAAAGGTGGAAGTACGTTTAGAGTAAGGTAAACAACCGTATCTTCATGTGCCTTCGTCGGGAAACAGTAAAGAAAACACAGTAGCCGAGAAGTGATCTAATTCACTTGTTTCTGGGACTAACCCCGTTTAAGTAACAACAATAACGCCAAAATGACAGTTATATGCCAGTTGTCTATGTTCTGGTGGCTTTTTATCGGACCGACAGCTGAGCCATCTCGTCATAGCCTAACCCCAGGAGGAAAACAACCAAGTTGTGAAGATGAAGCTAATTGATAAGTGTGTTCAGCTTTTTAAATATATCGACGCCATTTCGGCAAGTACAAGAGACAGGTCGCGCATGAACTTGGCGCATACGTTTTACTATAAACGCACAAATCTAGATAGGAAAACCAGGTTAAACTGTGATAGGTCTTACGACTGCTGAAACAGACGAAAGTTACGTCATGCTGTCTATAGCACCAGCCAACGTCACAGTGATTTTGAAAAAGAATACACTACTACCAGTCCGACATCAAGTTTAATGTTAATAGAATGTGTGATTTAAAGAATACGACCGAGTCCTAATGACTCCTTGTAGCCAATGCGCGTCTACTTGTAAGCAGCTGACTTACACGGCATGTTTTCATTGCAGCCAACGACGACGTTTGTTAGTTACATAGTCAAAGTCTACGAGCGTCGTGAACTGATCAAACTACACTAGATTAATTACATTGTTAGACTTAAAATGAATGTATATCGATTAAAAGTCTGTTAATTCCTTTACATCGTATAGATTGTGTTGTACTCCGCTGCATGTGAATACAGTTCCCTCCCGGGATTATGTTTATTTAGGACAACTAGGTGCTTTCTTAATTATCTGCATAAATTCTGAACTTCACTTGACGAGAGCAACGTGCAAACTACCGATTCACCATTAACTGCCCCAGAAGTGCACAGACCCTGAGTAATCATAGATAACGCCCAATAAAACCTATAATGAACCATGTGACTTAAGTCTACACCATGACGCGCATTAAGACCATGGTCTCATGCATGAAGTCACAGTCAACATGGCTGAGACATGTCTTTTCTAAACTTACTAAACTATTACTTCCGCAAACTTTGGGTTTTTCGGGTTCTGCACGTCGAACATTGCTGTGGCGTCCTTTGGTACATCCTCGGATGCTTAGAAACTCGGAGAAACTTGTGCTATATTTTTGGCAACATGACCACTTTTTCTTGGCATCATGGAAGATAGGCTCACCGGAATGATATTGACAGGAATCTAAGAAAACAATTATGATAAAAATGCAAGTACCATCATTATTCAGTTCGGGATCGTATTTCTGACCACAGCCCGTGTTATAGCACTGTAACAACTCCGGCATTCCGGCAAGGCCGTCAGAAGGTCACCAATTTCAGCTACGCGCCGTTAAATACCTGAAATCTCTAGAATTTCTACTCGCAATTCATTGGCGAATGTTCTAATCACGAACCTCATTCTTAAGTATCAATGTCGGGAATTATCGTGGATGAACAATATTCCAGAACATATTCCGTTTTCTCAACTTGGTATGCGTTTTCGCCTACAACGACAGTAATCTGTCATGCGCGTACGCAGTCTGTAAGCACTCTTTCCAGTTTGCACACAGATCAGTATTGCCTGCCTTAGTACTATACCACTGGAATGTCACAGGGCTTTTGCTTTTTTTATAAGTGTAACGCATACGGCTGATGGACCACATGTATAATATTGGTCGTGTCGAGATAGATGAGTTCATATGCGTAGCAGTCTCAATTTCCAACTTCAATTTCAAATCCAGGACTTGATGAAGGCCTGCGCCTGTTGACGTCCTGATGCTTGACTGGTGTGATCCGGAGATTGACCAGACTGCGTTTTCTGTCGATGCAATGCGTTCGGTAGTGGTCTAAGGGTAGGGACAAAAGAAAAGAGATGACAAATCTTGGTTGCCCTGAAGCAAGCAGATAATTATCCGATTAATACAGAGTAGGAAAAAGGTTGCCCCAACATTTGTCTAAGCTCCCTCTTGAATACATCTACGCTGGAGGCCTCCACAATCTTGGCAGGCAATTTGTTCCACGAGTTGATTACCCGGTTAGTGAAAAAGTTAAATCGAACAGCCAACCGTGATCTTGTTTTTATTGTGAACCTATGACCTCTTAAATCTCTGTCCTGACGTATCACGAACAAACACGCCGGGGGTGTAGTGGATAAGCTTGTACGCTTCAATAAGGTCACCTCTTACTCGCGGGCGTTCGAGTGAGAATAAGTTCAACGAGCTCAGTCGGTCTTGGTAGCTTAGACCCTTCATATCCCATACCATACGTGTGGCTAGCTTTTGTACCTTCTCGAGGACAATGTCCTTTATGATATACGGTGACCAAGCTTGGGCACAATATTCCAGGTGGGGCGAACTATGGCCGAGTACAGTGGGATGAACACTGCTGGACATGGGTTGGCGATCGCGGATTTCAGTCGGTATAACGCCCGTCGTGCTTTTGTCGCGGCTGCGGCACACTGTGCAGATAGAGCAAATGTGCTAGTGATTTGGATACCTAAGTCTCTCGTTTGCTGTTTAGTTGTTTGCTCGATTGTCCGTCCATGTGCATCCCTTATATACCTGGGGTCGAGTGGGAAGCATTAGCGAGGATATGACTTTTGAGAACATTCAGTGGTAAGTCCCACCTTAATGTCCATTCGCAGATCTTCAGAATGTCCTCTTGGAGGGCATCCGAGTCCGACGCATTTCCCACCAGCTTTGTCATCAGCATACAGGTAACATGGGTTGACTAGGTTGTCGGTCAGGTCATTTATGTATACCAGGAAGAGCAGAGGGGCAAGGATTGACCCCTGAGGTACTCCACTTAACGGAGAACCGTCGTCCGACAGTACTCCTCTTACTCTCACTCTACACGACCTTCCAACTAGAAACGTCTGGATCCACCTACAAATTCTAGGTGATATTCTAGCTTCTC
>LOND01002860.1:46160-59959 GCA_014220965.1 Paragonimus kellicotti | reverse complement strand
GCTTGAGTAAGTGAGTAGTCAATTTGTACGGCGAGACATAGACGTGGGCTCTTCGGTTTTCTCGTCAGATCTGAGTCAGCTGAATGTTGCGGACTGTTCCAGTTCATTTTTTTATCTAACCAAAAGGCAACCTGAGCGAGACGAGTTACGGTCTATTGAGTAACGCAGGCGCGGAATTCACCTTCTTGCCCGTTGGTGCACAGTTTGGAAATATGATAAGCTTGTTCAAAACTGTTGTTCGTAGATGCTGCTTACGGGTAGTGGTACCCAGTTTTTCTTCTCCAAGTCAACACTCAGCACAGCCTGGATGACGGAGTTGCATCATTTTGCATTTAGTCACGTTCAACAGGAGCCCTCTGTGTTGATGTCGGCATGAAGACAATTATGTGGCCCTTTGCCCACATATAGATAGTAGACATTCACGGACGGGTCTGTCTATCTGGCCGCCCATTATTATTCTTTCCTCGCAGCATTTGATGTGTACCCGACGGGCGCGTTTAATTACACAAACAGTTTATCCTGAACAATTATCCATCTCTTCCGATGTCCGAGTTTTCCTCGTTCATTTCATTGTTGCCAACAGCATAGCGGCGGTTCTGTCGCTGGGGACTCGGCTTCGGATCGCCGTGTCACACGCAGTTTAGCATCTTCCTCCTCGCCTACACTCCCACCGTTGGCTGCCGAATTCGTTCAACCAATGCTGACCACAAGCAGCAACTTGTCTTTCCCACTGTGTACTACTCCGTTCCGATCCGACGGTCCCATGTTCAGCCGGGTTATTACTGGACGTCTATCGTCCTCCGAACATTTGCATTCTCCTCACACTTCGGACGGGGGAACAGTCGGTAGTAGTTCGTCTACCTGTCTACCGATCACTCTTTTCTCCTCTTTTGGATCTGCCATTGCACGTCAGGTTGAAGTGTTGCTGGTCTATCAGCTTCCTCCACCGCCATCGCTGCAAGCGCTAATCCGGCAGAAAATTCGGCAGGTATGTGCTGTCTGTCTGACTTGTCTTATGTCTGTCATTTCAGTCGCTTTCCTCATTGACCGACCCCTAGCCCAGTTATCTCATTCGTTAGTGTAAAAACACGTAGATGTTTTCACTACGTGATTTGTTGGGTGTTTTTAAAAATATATCTTTATCCTGCAGTTAAGTTTCCCATCGTGACTGCTGTCTAGCTTTGAGCAACCTGACGGTACCTAACCCACATATTGCCCAGTACATCATACGGTGACAAACAACTTATAGTATGAAAACTGATAGCCCTACTTGGCTTTAGTGTATGGTGCCACGTTTCCAACACATCTAACTTTTCGTCTATGTTATTATCACTGCCGCTTTTCAATTCGATGAGCTCCATTTGATAACAGACACGGATTTCATCATCATGTCCACTCTCAGGCGTCTTTCTGTCGCCCACTACTCGGAGCTTGTTAATTTCACTTCGGCTTCCTGTACAGAGTTACTTGAGCCTGTTAATAGAGTCCAATGTGCTGATCACAATGCTTCCAAGTGATTACACTCCCTACCGTTAGAAACAATTGGACAAATAGCTGCCCCGACATTTAATCAAGTTTAGTTGGTCACAAGTTCTTCTCGAAACCGTACAGCTGTGCTGTTGAAGAGAGAAGCGAAATACAGTATACATTTTGATTCCTTGTAATGGTGCACACGGACTTCTAAGCGTTCTGTCGAGGGACGTACGATAAATGAAATCCGTTCCGTCTAAGTTGAGGACAACGTGAGGAGGCATACAGAGACAGAGGATATTCCACGTCACTGTTGTGGTGAGCGGCAGCCCGAGCCACAGTACCTTTTGGTCAGGCTCATGGCTGATATGATGATGATGATCATGATCATGGCACACTTGACATCCATTCTGTTGCGCAGTGTTACTTTTTGCGCCTTCACTATCCATCTACCTTTTGTTCACAACTACAGTGTCTGTCTCTACAGCCATCCGTTTACTGCCGCTAATTCCTTCATACACAACCCTGCAGCGCACATTCTTGCAATAGCATAATACAGCTAACATTATTTACAAGTTGAGCACATTCAGGTCTAGAAGAAAACAGCAGCAAGTTGAATATTCTACCAATGGTCATACGTAAAAAGTGCAGGTAGTCTAAGGGGGAGCAGTATACTTCACATTCTTATATGATATTGTTTATTATTCCTAATACGTTCGAGCAGTGTGCATTTTTTAGAGCATCAGCACATACTACCTATCTTCTGCCATTCTGATTATAGTCAAATCGGTCCTAGATCGATCTGACAGTAGATACGACAACTGTGAGAACTGATTAACTGGCCTGTCTGTATAAGGAAATTAGCCCGTTTACACTTGTTTCATTTTTAACGCTGACAAGTGCCGAACAGTTAAGAGCAGTGTACATATGCGTTGGCGGTGCGAAATTACAATGGGCTAAAAAGGAAACCACTGAATCATAATCAGGATGGTGGTATTTTGAAAGTGTGTGCGCGTCGCCCTGTTCAATTAAGAGTGTAGGCGCAGCAGACGGATGATGAAATAGGAATTCAAAGTTTCATGGGCGAGGCTTCAGTGGTAACAGTAGTAACTAACTAATTGAAGCTTTCGCTAGCAAAAAGAGAGGGAAGGAGAGTGTTTGTAAATGGATCGAGTGCTTGCTTTTTTTTCACAACGTCTAAGGTGCATTGTATACAACAGAACATGGATGACATGTATGAGGAGGTGTGGTTGAGTTAGCGCGGAACAAGCTTGCTACTGATAATTGGTAGCTTTTCACCTACCGTGCGACTTACTCCAACAGATACCCACATTCATTCACGTCAGTCGTATACCAAGTTACTTGCATGTTGTCCTAGATGTGTTTTGTGCAATGACGCACGTTGCGGCAGTTGCACACTACTTTGTCTAATCCTGTTTCGGGCGGTTTTTCTGGGCCAAATTAAAAATCACGTTTATTTTCTCTTAAGCTCATGATGGCCCAGTGGTAATGTTGCCTAACTGCTACCAGTGATACGGGCGCAGGATCCCGCCTTGGTTACTTCGACTGTTTCCATGTAGAATTGTACACTCTGACTGTATTCAGCGCTCGTTTGACCCGATATGTTCGTACGGTAACAACTATTTGCAATGCTGAAACAAACAGTTTCAGCGCCTAACTCTCTTGGAAGTTATCGTCATCAGTCAACAAATTTAAGCATCCAGCTTTTCTATCGTTTCGTTGTTCGGGCTTCTCATTTTCTTCAAGTTACTTGGTACGAAATTGGTCTGTATTATCTCCAAGTTTTCGCGAAAACAGGTAATACAATGGCAACCCGACCGAAGTATGTGTAACGTGCAACGATTGTTGTAGTGTGTGTGAGTTTCATCCCCTTGTTTTACGTTTTCAAATAGTGTGTACATTTTCCCCCGATTTTTTGGATGCATTGCTGGTTCGTCCAAAATCAAGTCTACGCGCTTCCACTGGAAGCAATTTCACACAATACACATTTTTCATAATTTACAAGTGTTTCTCAGTTTCTGATCATCTCTTGTTAATTCGTTCATCTGTTAAATAATATACGTGTGTAGAACAGACGGTTAGCAGATGTCGCATCTCTGTCATGATGGCTGTTGCGGATGGACTAATTGCGTTTTTGCACCAACTCAACCACGTTTCAAATGACAGCCCAGTTTTTTTTTTCAGAAATACATATGAACACAAAACACAACATTTGTTCTCCTAGTTAGAAATCTGAAACCAACAATGATCGTAAGACGCAAAAATCGAGTGCGATATACATACAACTTCACTTTGGAAGGCAGCGCTCTGAGTGAAACTTTACGAAAGTTAACGAAATATATGCCTATTGTTTTTTTCTCTAAACGAAGCATATCTCTTGTTTGTTGCTCACCAAGGATCTTAATACCCAGTGGTCAATATTCCTCTATTTTTGCAACAGCGCTCTTTTCCTAATCCCATACCTTGAAAACTGCATTTTTTATGTGCAATTTTCTGGTGACCATTTCACTGTTGATTCTCTGTGGGTATCGGGTCAGTACTTTTTGCTGACTGGTTCAAACATTTTGTATTTTTCTTTTTTTGGAAAAAAATCCACTATCTGGAGAAATGGCATACATGGGATTCATAGGATTAGTATGAAGTTTACAAGTCAGTCAAAGTTAAGAGAACGTTTGTGTGTCTGTGTCTTTTGTTGGATGGTTTGGGAAAAAAACAGACAGACCATAGGGTTGTTTCAGTTTCGGAGGTTCAACAACTGAAGGATTACGGATGAGAAATCGGAAGAGGATGGGCTGAATAGATACCTCATAAGTAAGAAGTCAAGTGTATCTTCACTCTATCTCAATGATTCTGATGATCATGTTGTCTGAATATTTGGTCTGGTGTCCGAAATATGTGCGTCAGGTTTGCATTTGAATCCAACTATCAATGAGACGCACTTACGACAGAATCTGGTAGGTTGTTCCAGATTGGGCATACCCGAACCCTAAAAGAGCATCCTTTGCAAAGTAAGCGGGTCATTTGATGCTGTATGGTTAGCGAGTTATTTCTTAAGAAATGTTGATGTTAATGGATAACCCTATGTATTACAATCAAGTCTCCTCTGATATGCTCGTAGCGCATTGAGAACTAACCCAATCTGCGCAGTCTATCTGAGTAGAATAGAAAACATAGTGTCGTCATCCGTTCCGTTTTATACCTTTTCAATAAGCGTAATGTGGTTCACGAAATAAGGGTTTCAAACTTAGATATATAGCTCAAGATAATGGTGCATTAGAGAATTGAACATAATAAAGAGTTAGTCTGAGCGAAACCATCCAAACAGTCTAGTAAGTATCCTAATTACCGAATCGGTTTTCTTGACCATTGATACAGGCTAAGATCATTTGAAACAGTCGCTCTCTAATGGCTTTTATATGTAGTGGTGCGTATGTATCGAGGTTTACCCTTGTCACTGTACCACCTAGCATCAATCATGGTCATGTCAGAAGCTGATGTCTGCATTCCGTCTACTATTACTAACTCTCTTGTTCTCTCAACGGAAATTGTTTCCCAAACCATCAGTTGTCTCATTTGTGTTGTTGGGGAATAAAGTATCTGTGTTCATCTCGTTGGTCCTGCCAATAAAATGAGCACCCATTGCAAGTTCCTAGAGTGATCTTCTGAAAATGGCACTACCCCAACGACCCCCAAATTATATGGTGTGCTACTCACTGTAATAAGTATTATATGTGTGGTTCAGTGAGTGAGGATATGCTCATCAACTTCCACACGGTTAAACGGAGTATATTTCTGTTTAGTTGTCGCATTCGCCTGACGGAATTTTGCAGTTTCAGTGTTCCTTTCAAATGGAACTCATTCACTAATGCATTTTTGGCCAAACGAATGCGTTTCCCATTGTCCAGTCTAGCTTAAGACTTCTCCATCGCCGACCGTTTTTGTACAATATGAGGTAGGACTCGGTAAAACCGTATTGACGATTGTTTCAACTCTGTTCTCTCCTACAGATTCTCTCACTGTTATTAGTCATTACCGTTTTTATTTATTTAAAAACTGCATTCCACGTAACATAGTTAGAATCACGGTGAGGAATTATCGGTCATTGCCTTTGAGTATAGACCAGTTAGTGGACGAAAGTGTGTTCAACATCGAACGTCGTCTACCGATTCGCATGACGAAATAACAAGATTGTAAAGTTTTGCTAAACAGTTTGTATGCATGTAGCCCTTTAACCATTCCGCATCCGATTTTCAGTTCCGTAGTCTCTGTTGCCTTTAATTTTGTTTTACTTAGAAAAAAAGGCCTAACGATGGTTTGGTGGTTCACATTTTCGAACAGTTCTTTAAAAAAAAATCAACTTTTAAGTTGAAAATTGGTCAATATAGTTCAAATGAGAGCTAGTAGATACGTGTTCAGCTCACGCACTTTACCTATTCATGGGATGATGTACAAGCATCGTGGAAGAAACATTGCAAATAAATATCGACTTGCTTGCTTGTAGAAAAAATGTGATCGCTGTACAATCTGTTCTATGAGAAAGAGGTATGCTTACTAGATGGATTTTCGCCCGACGCAGTGTGTGCGTGTGCATCCTGTAGCCTAGCCTTACTGTCGGAACGGGGACGCCTTCGGTTATGTGGATAGGTTAGCTAGTAAGAGATAGTCAGCAGCTAAATTTGTCAGTAGACAAGGTGACTTCGCTCTTAAGTGACCTGGTGTAGTATTTCCTATCACATAACGGCTAAAAACGAATCTTTAAAAGCCATGGGCGATCGGGTGTGGCCTAAAAACTAGTCGTTTGAAAGCTTTCATTGGCTCCCAAACAGTAACTCATTATTCTTTAACGACAGGAAACTACAAATTACATGGGAACTGGGTCCCATTCAAGTCGTTCACTTGCGTACCGGAACTGGGTTCGGACACGCTACCCTGATCATTAATGTCGTTGGTACCGAACTATCTCTTTGAGCTGTGTTTCGGTGTTTCTGCTTGAGCCTCGCCAACGCCCCTAGATCGTTACTTATACATTCATATTGATTTCATTAGTTGAAATGCTTGGGAACTACTCATTTGCAAACTCATTTGAAACGTTCACAAAAATAAACCCAGGTGAACTGGATCTCATCAGCCTTGAACAATAACTTCAAGTAAGAACGACGTTATCAGTTTTACGTCACAGCTTTTGTTGTTTTGTGATTTACTTATTAACTTGTGAGGATTAGATGTTGTCGGATTGCTCGAGCTAATGCAGAACCAATCACAGAGACGAGAGATTGACCCCTTATTTGTGTGGTTAGTGCCCTTCAACCCTAACGATAGATGCCTTCCAAGAAGGGGAAAAGTTTTCCTCTTTTATTGAAGCGTTTTTCTCGTGACTTTATTTTCATCTCACCGAACTCAATCGACATGTGTGTGACGTACTGAATGAGACAGTTTTACTTTGTAAGAACTGTCAAAGAATGTATGTTTCTTTTTCAATACTTTCCTTAGTATTTCAAAGTACTGGGTATTATAAAAGTGAGTGTACTATTAGATGACCGTCGCTTGCGATTTACTGCGACGTTTTTGTTACCATCCAACAATTTTGGATTATCACACTTCAAAGTGAGCAATACTACTCTCTGTGTGCTGTTCAGATTGAAAGACAGAATAAAGGAGACGGGTCGACGTTCCACTATCCAGTGTTCGTTACCATGTAGCAACGTGATTGCACGCGTTTAATTTCCTCTGTCCTTTATTAGTCTTCCAATGAGAAACCTCGGAACCTTCACCCGTTTATTTCAACCTCATTTTATACTACTGGGAAAATGTCGTTTCCACAGAGCTCTGTTAATGAGGGTAGGTCATCATTGAAGGATATCGTTTACATGTCTCAATGATTGTTTGCTGAAGGGTTTGTTTTGGTATGGATTCCATAATCTCAGACCGGCCAGCCAATGGCGTCACCAAAGTCATCGAGACCAGTGCGCTTTAGCTTAATTTGAGTCTTTTGAACAAATCTATGGAATAGCTTCCCGTGTCCAATGTAATTCCGATTTTATCTTACCAGAATGATATGTGGAGGTGGTTTTGTGCCGTTTAGTGGACAGTGCGTAAACAAGCTGACAAGAAGGACGTACTGTTTCTTCCTTGGAGACTTACGGCTATGTTCCTGGAAGATCTGGTTCCCGCAAACGAGGTACATCACAATCATTTTCATGTGTTTTCAAGTGTTGTTCCCGTAAAGAGTTACTCTTTTTGGTTTCTTCCTAGGTGGAAGACTTTTACCGCCGTTACCATCGGGCTACCGCCAGCTAGACACATGTGGCTCGCATTCCAAAATTCGTTTCCAACGAAGTTGTACAAGAGTTTAGGATGTGCGACATATTCAAATTGTTGCACGTTAAGATTCACTTAAATGAATCGAGGCACTATTGAGTTTCGTATTATCTTTGAACACTATTTGCGGTCCCTTTCATTCCTAGATTGCAGTGTTCGCGGCTGAAGCATCAGCAATAGCAACAGCGTCTTTCACACTTCAAACTTGGACGTTAATATTCCTGTCTACGTTCAACTGCAGCTGTAGCACAGATGTGATCCACTGGTTGGTTGACTTGCACTCTTCAAACTTAGATCTGAGCCTCGCCTTAATGTTCACAACATTGCGCTCTATATAGCTTCGTCGAATGTTAGCTCTGGTTTTGAGGTTGGAAGACTTTCATTTTGTCAGCATTACACTTAGCTCCTGATAGTATTGTACTATTTTATGTCCATGTCCAAGTCCTTCAACTAGCGTTGAAGGACTGAAACTTGTACCACCTTACCTTCACGTAGCTGGTAGTTGTCACGTGACCGTTTGCCTCTGTTGTCCAATCGCGTTGTGACGGTTGTGCGAGCAAACCCGCATCCTTTTTTCCGTCATATTTCCCCGTGGTTGTGGTCTACCGTTTTGTTAACATCACGTTTGTCGGCACCCACTGACCAAATCTTTGTCTTAAACGATCCGTTCCATTTTTCATTCCAATTTGTGATCTGCTTACCGTACATACTTTTGTACTGGTTGTTCTGTTACTGTCTAGTTTGGCATTTAGCTATACCATCAATTGCGAAAGAAAAACAGGGATTGTCCGTTTTAGGGCTATCCCCGATGTGTACTGTTCGCAGTTAATTTCACATCACCCCGGGCAGTCAATTAGATGAGAACATATCTACCGATAGACAGCAGGAGGTAGTTATCTCAATCAGAACTGTTCACGTGACGCTGCGTCAAAATCTGAATTTTGGACGACACACTGATAGACTGTATATATGACAAGTAGCGATCCGAATTTCGCTATCTTTTCATCTCCGCGCATTTCATTTTTAACACACTTCTTCAACATGACTGTGCCATGAATTTAGGGGACAAAATGGTGCAATCTTTGTTTCGCTGTTGTGCTGTCTGTCATATGTTTAGATCGTTAAATACCCTCGTATGACCACTTGTGAAAATCGAACGATATTACCAGTATTGTTAGTGGTTACATTGTTGTTTTTGGTATCAAACAACCTTGACCTGACCCCACTCACGAAGAAGATATGTTTGACCATCGTTGTCTTCGTCAGTTAACCCTTCTCAAGTGGGAACGCTGCGACTGTTCGTCAGAGAGTATGTCAGAATGTTCAAGACACGCAGCATATATTGATAAGTTACTCAAACTGCACAGTTTCTGATGGTTTGGTCACATATTCCTCATGCCGCCTGAGCGTTTACCTCACCGGGCATTATTTACGAAGACCACCGACAGTTATGTGATACGGTGAGGTTGTCAAACCTCGACGTGGCCACGGTTACGTATACCGTACTTACTCACATCGTAGGCCCAAACCACTATCTGTGGTTGCAATTTGCCGTAATTAACAACGTATCGGTGACCACAACATTTCTCACTCTTTTGTTTAGCCCCGTTTTTACCACTTTTTATCCTTTTTTTTGGACCATTTCCTTCTACGATATTGCGATGAGCGATGGCTTAAGCCAGTACCTTCTGGTCAGGATGGTAGCCATCGTGAATGAATAGAAATGCATTAACGTACGCACCCGCGTATACTCGCCGTTACAATCAACCTGAGTTCGATCTTAGGTTACTAAGATGTTTCTACGTAGACTTCGTTTATTTACTATGCTGTTAGAAGCTTATACTCTTACACTTCTATCTCCCTTCGATTAGCTCATTTCAACCTCTGTTCTTTCATGTGAAAGGTTTACTGTGCCGTGTTCTCCTCATTCAGTTCGTTATATGTCGTGATATGTTAGGATTTTGATTTACTCTGTCATTAACATCAGACCGGTAAACTTTCTCTAGACGGTGCGTAGTAGCAACAAATGAGCAGCTTGAAGAAGAAGCGCGCACGAACGGAGAGAGACTCAGAAGTGCAGACACACGACCCTACTGCAGAGATAGTACACAGATAGCGAGAGACAATAAAACTAGCGAGAGACGTGCGAGTCGTTCAGTATAGTTCGCGAGTGTTAGAGAGAGCGTATGTAAAACCTATTGCAGCGAGAGTTATAATATATATATTGTGGCCTATTTCGGTTGCGTAAAGAAGCTCTAGACAGACAGCAGAGAGAGGACGCGATATCGATAGCGACTGAGAGCTCACGTGCAGAGAGTCACGACTGCACCACCGACACAGAGGCTGAACTCTGTAGGACTATATATAGAGAGCTATAGTATATGCGATTATTATCACTACGAGCGCCTCTATGATCTACACACGGGAGGAGATAGACGAGACCGCATTTGCGCTCTACAGGAGAGATTTCAGAGTAAGGGAGTGCTAGAGCACACACTACTTCACCACGAACAGCACGAACAGAAGTAAAGTGTGGGATGAGCGAGCGGCCTGAATAGAAGACGATGAGCGACATTCGGCGCACACTATATCGACGTGGGAAAGAGTAGTAGGCTAGCTGATCAAAGTATCGTGATCTGATCATCATAAAAAGAAAGCAGAGAAGAGACCACACATGCATAGTAGAATGGAGATATAACAGCCACATGCTTGGAGCTATGCCCGTGGTTGTCGTATGCTATATCACACACGAGTGAATAGACGCTGTCACAGTATCGTGCGTCAGGGCGAGATGTGAGTACTCCACCAAGATCAGGACCGCGTAAAGTATTCGTATTTTAGAGACGATATGGGCGAGAGTAGGTATATATATGAGCTATATCCTGTGACAGTGCATCTCGTAGTAGTGCGTATAAAGAGCCAGACTTGTGTACAATAGATACTGAGCATTGCAGATATCATCATGATCGAGCGCGCACGATAATTAATTAATTATGGAGAGACTGCCGAACTGGGACAAATTGTCATCTAATTGCCATATGAGATACCATAGCATAGCTATATATAAGACATTGATACGGCCGGATTGCGCTTGAGTACTGAGCTCAGTCGAGCGCGGAAGGAGGAGACCGGACGTGAACTCGATTGTCTATAGCCGACGCAGACGCGTGACCTGATAGAGAATAGCATGCCTGCATATAACTGGAGGGGCGTGACGTGCGATTGAGAAAGCCTGAGCTGGATAAAACGTGCACAAACGGTCGGTGGTTCCTATATGTCGGAATCCATGCCAATCATATAGCTTGGAAATGACATTAGGGGTGTACACCAGCACTATTGTGCGTAGTGAGTTTTCGGACTTGTCAGTTTGGTATCACGAGGGTTAGTATAGTCGTAGCCGTGTATTAGCTAAAGATCTGCATACATATAATTTATCGGTCAGACGACTGGCGTGAGGAGCATCTGAGGGTCCGGTCTAACGTGGCGAAATACTGGGGTCAGCATATGCGAGGTGGTTGGTCATGACGAGTACTTAAGATCGAGGAGCTGGCTAGTTGCACTCACACACGTAATGCTGAACACACAGAGTTCCTGTTCAATATGTGCCGACAAAGCACCATATTGAGGAGAGAGCATGTAGGATCCGCGGGCACGGATCTAGAGTGATAAGCGCACAATATGTAGGTGTTGCGTGAGAAGCGAGTTTCAGACAGAACACATTAATCAGAGTCTCAATCTATAGAGACGTCAATCATCGATATACCACAGATAACGATAAAGCGCGACGAGATGAGCATAGAGAGTACCCTATATTCAGCTATATTATAAGAGGTCGCTGTACGATTTGAAGATCAGGTGGTTTCACACAGGGTTTGCAAGCTCTCACCTTAGTGGTTATTTCCATCAGTTATTCTGCATCAGGCGAGTTAATGCTGTGAATAATGTCACCGTCTGTCCACCTGTATCTTGGAAGACTACTTTTACATCTAAGATAATACAAATGCCCATCTTGGTTAGGAATGAATAACGCCGTTTGCTGAACGTTTACTACACTGCGTATTTCTCTGTGCAGCTGCGGACGGTTGGAATAAATCGTATTGTGCGATACCCTTTTTACACGAATGTGTTTAGTGTTGGTTAATCACTACAAATACGTAAAGTGCCGATGATCGACGAGCGTGTGGTGTTTGAGAATTCTCATCGGTGAATTTTATATTGTTGAATCTCATCGCATCCCAACACGTCCTTCCAACGGTTTTCTTTCATGAGCTACCATTAAGATGCCTTTCGATTAATGAGGGGAGATTTTAAATAACATTTCTATCCGATTTGTTGTAAAGCCTACCGATCAAGTTTGGTGTTTCTTGTGAATTTAACGTGAGGTCACCGATTGCAGTTAACAGGCTGGTTACTGTGTCTCTTCCGGAAGCTTTCAGGCACCCTGAGCGTTACTCACAAGCAACTGTTGGGTGTTTGGATGCCATACTTTGGTCGTGCAATGGTCAATCCAGTTGCCTCAGGGTGACGTGGTCCGAATGTCACACTTCACTATTGATACGCTCTAAGTCTAGCGCTTATTTTCGGAAGAAGCTGAACCCGAAAGACGCAGTTATTTGGAGATGATATTCAATTTATATGAAACTAGATTCCCGTATGTCAGTTCGCCTCTGGATCTGAAGTGAAAAAAGGCCAATAGTAAGGCATCCTCGCCTTTTTTGACGTATGGCAACGTGCGTTATTGTAGTCCGGAATCAAAATGTAAAAACCATTCTCACAATCCTCCATTGTTTTGTACTGTCTATCTTCTCAACGACAATAGAATCTATCGCACAAGCTTACAAGTATAAAAATGATTCAGATATACTCTTATCCTTGTAATCACTATCTTTTCCTTGAGGAAGTTCTTGCATACATATAACCATTGACCAAACTGATAAGTGCTCATATATATATATATATATATATATATATATATATATATATATATATATATATATATATATATATATATATATATATATATATATCTGTCGAGGAAGCTTAATATAGTCTCTCCTTGGTGTTCACAAATAAAATCACCATTTTCTTTTATCATATGCTGTTTTTGTTCTCTTCAGTGCTGACAGTGTTCAGTTTTTCCCTGATAACCTTGAAAATAATCATCAGATGGGCACCGTGAATTTCCGAAAAATATTTATGAACTAGGCCTCCGTTCCATTTCATACGTATTTCTACCCTTAACTGATGGTCAGACGGTGCAGCTGGATTATGCGTAATCAATAGTTACTTATGCGATCTCAGTGGTACCTCAACATAATCTAAACGTACGTTTGACAATTTGTGAAAAACTTCCCCCTTCCACTTTAGCGTATATTGTTTACGTATCACTGCAGTGTGTTTTATCAACTCCCGTTCGGTGGACGTGTACGTATGTACAAACAAACAACATGGTTGGCGGCATCCGAAACGGATTAGCCTGTCACAGTGACCGAAGCCAGAGGACGCCTGCGCTTCAAACCATCACCCCAAGTGGCTTGCGCTGCACCACTTGTGGTTCCACTCACACACCACGTATCCGGTGTAAACCCGAAGGAATAAGACCAGTAGGTGTGTGAGTGAGGCCTTTGTGTCCAGCCGGCCAATGCTGGTTAGCCAATTGAATGGCTAGCAGGAAAAGGAAACCCTTATCTCTCGGAAAATAAACAGAGAGAGACTGCAATGACAAGATCTAAACTGAGAAGAAAGATATGTAAAATGTAATACAAGAAGCATTTCAGTATACGAGTGTATGTTACTGCATTCCAGAGAGGATAAGAATGAAAAACAAGATTCAGAGTGGACTACGAAAAGAACAGGCAAACCATTCATCATACAATACACCAACAAAGCTGAAGATAAGAATGGGTAGAAGACCGCAGACACCCAAGTTTCTGAAAAGAGAAGCGGATTAGTTGCCAAACGACCATATTCTTGATCTTAGAACTACGCAA
>LOND01002859.1:30009-41485 GCA_014220965.1 Paragonimus kellicotti | reverse complement strand
AGTCAAATGATGTATTATAACCGTCTGTGAGTAGTGCTTAAGGTGACTGTGTTAGTCGTAGCGCTTAAAATCAAGTATAATACTAGAAGTACTTGAAAGCTATCAGTGATATAAGCCACCGTGGTTAATTTCGAGTTGTTAAGTAGGGCTTGCCAAAGCAATCAGCCTGACGACTGTCGCCGTGGTTTTCCAACAACAACACTGTTACCCAAACTACAGACGAGGGCGTGTTATCACAGAGATAATATTTTATCATTCCAGAATTCATACGTATGGCCGTGAATCCAACGTAGACTGTCATACGCTCAATACATTTTGGACATTATGGTCTGCGAATAGGATGATCCAAACGCTACTTGATTGCAGCTTTGCTATTCCAATAACGTTTGCTACCCGTCTCCTTAAAAGAGAAGTAACTAGATTTCAGTTTTGCTCATGTTTGAGCTCATCACTAATCTGTCTGCTTGCCAGGGTTATAACTTGCACTCCAGATCTGATACTTGTAGAGTGATCTTGTTGACTACTGTTTCATAAACCCTGCACTAATTCGCTTATGTTCAGGTAGCCCGATCTTCTCACAGAAAGACAATTTACGGCCTAAGGCCTTTTAATAAAGATGAAACCTTAGCGTTTCAAACATATTCACTGCGATGTTGAGAACGAAGACACAGGCGAACATATGTTTCTCGATAATTCATCTTCAGGCCGGTACAATTATATAAGGAGTTAATAGAGTTAAATCGAGATATCGATCAGACTTATTACAGAGAAACTAGGTCAATGCTAAGTCATTTGACGATGACTTGACTGATCCATTACATCACGCTGGTCCACTGGTATAACTAAGCAGGTTGGCCACTAATCCGGTGGATTTGCAGCCATGGTAGAAACAGCGTCTGAACAAACCGATTTTGAAGAAATACTACCATGTCAATCAAACTGATTCCGACAGCCTCCACAGTACAAAGTGCTCTAATTTGGACGGTCACCTGGCACGCGACAGATAACTTAGAAGGCTTAATCAGTGTTCACCAAATGCCAACTTTCAATGAGATGAGCGAGAATAGCAATGTTGAGTGATTGTGTTTCCCGGTGCCCCACCAATCTTGGATGGATTTTTCGTATTCGTTTCGAAAGCCGTCTTGACGTTCGACCAATATAACCTGCTCCACAGGAACAAGTGAATGAGTAGATACACATAGATGAGGTCTGAACTGTCAGTCTATCTTTGTTATAAAGCCGAAGAACTGGGGATGTGGTGTACTGTACTATTGTTCAGCCGTGACATAGGTCTTACTGACCGCCTGGTTGAGTCTACTCGTCAGTCATTTTGCTGCACTATCACCCTCGAGCGGCACTCGATTAAACACAGACTTCTTTCCAACATCCTGGACTTCAGGTTCAGGACGACGTTTTGACCACATTCTGGTCATTTCCTTTCAGGTAGTCTTTATCATAGAGTACGTTCTTTATCAAGCTGTAGTCACAAGTTTCCATTAACTTGTGAGAAACCTCAGACACTCGAGAAAGTAATAGACCTAGCGTTCTTTCTGTGGTCGTTCTGCTATTTCTAACCACTGCAACTTTTGGTCCTATATAAAGCTGACTGGTTTTGATTGTCCGATACTCAAAGCTCAATACAAAATAATAGCCTGTGTATTTTTCCCCTTCTTCTTCTTTATCTGTTTATGGCAATTGTATCGATTTCCGTTAGTATTTCGGGACAGTCCTCTTTCCTGAAATTGTGTCATTTGGTACACACAGAATCGAGGTGATCGCGTCACGTTGAGTGTATAAAGGTCAGGCCAATTACCAACATCAACGATTCGTCTGATTTGATTACAACGGACAAAGGGTGATGCACATTAGGTCAAACGTTTTATACATTCGCGTCAGCTTTTGTGGGAACAAGCGCTTGCCTATATCTGCCAATGTTTAGCAAAATGTCAACTCTGTGTAACAATATGGTGTGTAGGCTTTTGGCTGTTTCGATCATACTAATAGTAGGCTGTTAGCGGCCGGGATTGAAGATTTACTCCATAAACGAAAATTGCAAGTTTGTAATAAGTTACGCACAACTAGTAAAATCAATTCATGCACACCGAAATCAACGTCGAAATCTTATGTGAGCGTTTGGTATTTTGTTGACTGACGAATACCATGGTGTTAGCATGACTTACACTGTGTACGCTTTGGAAACTACTGGCGAACTCTGATAGGCAACACACTAAGTTTGTTCATTCAGTATGCCAACAAAGCAGACCTAAGAGATCCGTCTTGTAAAAGGATCCAGGAATTGTCNTAAATAGACTGTGTCCATTCATACTAACGGAGTGAGAACAAGATGTAACTCAGGCACATGCAACGTCCTCTGTCACAAGATACGACCGCAAAGCTGGTGGCTGAGCTGATAAGAGTATTGTCTCGTAACGCGGAAGTTGGCCAGTTCGATCCACATTTAGACTACCTCTGCCTGACAAGTTCGAACAAGGTCGAAACCGGTTGTGGAGTGTCGGATTGAGAGTGAACACTGAGAAGCATTACAATTAGATTGGTTTATTCACTCTAGGAGAGTGGGCAAAGCCATGGAATATTTGAATGAGGAGCAAGGCACAACAACTGAAACGTATCTGACTGATCCATGAGGACTGGAAGTGGGTCTCGAACGCATAGGTATCGTCCGTTGGGCTTTTTCCGAATGGAGAACAACGCCAGAAGTAACGTAATGGCGCAGTGGTCAATATGGTTGTCTCACGAAAGCGTGACCGGAGTTCTACTGTCGGCCGTGGCAAGGATAGGTGTTAATGACGAGCTGTGACAAGAGCAGCACTCGAGTCTAGTGCTTCTTTTTGAAACAGGTTGGCTGGACGGTCTGTCTAAATGCAACAGCATCGATCAACTGTAAGTGATGTTCACCTCATACCGACCAGATCCTTTACTACTACTTTATAGTAGTAAACAATATTTGGTAGCCTTCAAGAATCATCAACAGGACTGATGGACAGATCGCTGTAGCACGTGGTGGGACAAAAAGTGGCACGCGACTTTTGGCCAACGTTTACAGTGAGGCGTTTACTCATGTTGCATTGCTGTTCGTCTCATTTTTAGTTACGTGTCACCGCTGAATACAAAACAAATTAATCAATTTTTGCTAGCTAGCAAACGTTCAGTGTTTAAATCAACGTAATGGTAGTGCATGTAAGAGTGACGGTCTGTCTACCGGCGGATGTGTGCAGCCAACGTGCACGCATGCAAACAGCCACCTACTCTATATGGACACTTCACTGCTTTGTTCAAGCCGTTCCATTGTGTTCAGACAAGCATGCTGAAATCCTTGCCAAATGTCTTCACTAAATCCATCGATTGCCCTTAGTTCAACCATCACGAGACGTATATTGGGACGGAAATGGATCGCGGCGTCCCCCTGGGTGTAGTCTGTTAGGTGGTCCCGTGATCCGATTGTGCCTGTCCCACTAATCCTCTTGAGTTGAGACTCACTTCCCTCATGCATTAGGGTACTTCGGGAAGTTGTTCAGATATGTACTAATGGAGCTACCGAAGTACCCATGGATGTGGTTTGTCTTAATTTTGTGGCTGAATCATCAACCATCCGCATTCGCGCCCAACGGGGATCAACCTTACGTACTAACCCAAGTTAACTTGATGAGGTTGCTGGTGAAGAACAATTATATACATAAATACATTTGACAAACTCAGGAAGATCTTTCATACAAGGTGGCTACCATCTCCTAACTCCTATTCTGAAATACCCATAAACACTCTGGAAGTATTGTTTATCTGAAAATGGTTTTTCAGAGTTCTTCACAGGTTGAAAGTAACCAGAGTCAAGTTTTGTGTTTAGCTGTGTAACAAATTGGACCAATCGATTTTTCGTTTATAGTAAACACTAATCAACTGAACTGAACGTGAATTCTAACCAGTCCGATCATAAGCTTTCTCTTGACAAGCAGTCAACTAATTGTCCTGCTTTTCTTGACAGTTAGGGACACAGTTTCTATATCCTTGTGTTTTGTTCTTACTGTATTTGGTAATGAAAGAGCAGGTTAAGCTTACTGGCCAGTATTGAGACTGTTATACAAGCATATATCATATACATGATCGGCTTTTACAAACATTGAACTTCTGTTATGGTCTGAAGAGCACTAAGTTCACTTTAATACAACCTGTCAAATAATTCATCCCCGAAACACACCGTGGAGGATAAGGAGCAGCGATGGATTCGATGTATCGATATATAATAAGTCAGTGATGTTAGGTAGTATACAAATCTCTTATCGATTAGTGTCATGTTTCCATGGCTGCCTTCACTTTTCATGAAGCTCTGTTGAACTGTGGAAGCCCGTAAATTACATGTAGATATTGTAACATTTTTAATCATTGTCAGCCCACACTAAGATGGAGAGCTGACTGGAAATTGGTTCTTTTTACTCACACACTTAGTTTACAAAGTTGGATTTCAACCTGTTTACGCTGACCGGAATAGTCACATTGTGGCTAACATGAAAGCAGCAGGCGAAGTCATTGAATTATGAAATATTTCTATTGGTCGCAAAAATTATCAGAGGCCAGATGTTTAATAGTTACGTAATCTGCGTTTCATACCGTAGATTTCGTGAGTCATAAAACTGGAGATGATAGTGAACAACTTTTTAATCATATACTTGACGATCACCCATATTGGTTTAGGACGCGGGACTTTTAACTCTGTATAAACACACACTAGATGAGGGTTACTATAGTGCCTGCGTTTTTGTTGTAGTTGTGTAGTTAAATGGTTCGGAACATAACGTATCACTGATGGAAATTTCGGCCATAAAAGTATCGCTACAACGCAGTGTGATTCACAACTGACCACTAAGAGATATCTGGCATTTTTTTCATCTGTGCCTCGCAAAGCATACCACTTACATAGCGTTCACAACGGTGAAGAAGTGAGTGATAACAGATTTATAATATTCTTAAGGAGCAATACTGCTGAGGGGTAAACTGCACCAATATACAATCACATGTGTTACATTAAAAATAGCATTACAGGAGGTTCTTTTGAACAACGCAGTGCATATGAGTTTCGCTCCTGATAGAGCTGCTCTTAGGTACGTATGTTTACCTCAGTCAAGATAGTACCTTCGATTCACGTAGCATTTGTGAAATGACAGTATTGATGACTATGCCACTAAGCCTGCAGTGAACGTCGTTGGGCGATCACATCTGAACACCTACCAACATTCGTCTGTGATCGCTGATCCAGTTGCCATGCCACCTCTGGCAGAAACTCAGTAACCGCACTTTAACTATAACTTTATAATCGATGCTTTAATGGTCTGGATTTCTCAGTTAGGTTAACCCACCGATTTTATAAAGCTTGACGAGGTATACTTTAAAACAGACAATCATTCTGGGTCATGATTGATGTAGACTAAACAGTATTGGCATCCAGGTGAATCTGTGTATCACTCACTGGCGAATAGGGCTGAGCATTTAGATATGATAATTTACTATTGTCGGATGCGAAGCTAATATTACAATGGTTAACAAAGTAGTCACAAAAACACCACGTGTAATAGAGTACAACGCCAGGTCGATTAAGGATAAGGATTGTTGAGGAAATTAAACAAGAGTGAAACGTGAGACTAGTACAGAAGGGGTTGAGTGAACTGTTTATCAGATTACAGATATTGCTTTCAGATGTAAGCGTCGTTTGTTTGGTATTCCTGAAAAGTCTTCGATTTTTCCTGATCCACAATTTCAACCAATAATAGTTGAGTGCAGGCTCGACTTGCTTGAAGTCCCAGGGACAGTTTACCGAAGAATTAATCTGTCTCTGAACCACTAAAATGTTTGGCATATCTTCGGAGGGCCAATTCAGAGATTCGCGAAGCTTCAAAAGCAATACGTTGTCATCCAGACGGGCACAGTGTTCCACCACAGAGAAACTGCACCGTTTGATAATGACTGAGTTCAACCATGTGGGCTAAACATCAGACTTCTGTCGGCGACTTTCTACTCCCAACCCTAAAAGTGTTGCGTCACCTGAGCCATTCTGGGGAATATTTTTTCCCTCCATATTACGTGATAAGTTGGAGGAGTTTACTTAAAAGGAAATTTCATGATATGATAACATTATTCCTAAATAATCTGGCAAATAATGCGAAATGAATGTTGTCTTACTCTTCCGTTTCTAAATTTCATTTTCACTACTACCATTAGTTAAGTAGGTCGGCGCATTGTGACGGCAGACCGCGGTTGTTGAAAACATCTGAAGTGTTTCAGCTTTTGTTTAATGGCTGTTCAAGCTTTTAAGCAAAAATCTTTCAAAAACTCGAATGTTGTCAACATTTAGGTTTGTATTCACTTTTGGAAAAACCACAACTTGCAAACAATATATGTATATATATATATATATTGTTTGCAAGTTGTGGTTTTTCCAAAAGTGAGTACGCAACCTATATATATATATATATATATATATATATATATATATATATATATATATATATATATATATATATATATATATATATATATATATAGTGTATACAGTCACTTCCTCCAATGTGGTCTGCTGGAATGTGGCTGGTGAATGGCACGGTCGACCATCTAAAACAGAGGGTAAAATTAATGATCATTGGTGATCTACAGGACCTGATACACAGAGTGGCGTTGAAAATTTTTGAGCTACGAGGGTCGTAAGGGAATGTGCTACAGTTCGTAAAAGATTGTTTTGCAGGACATGACATGTTTCTGTCGTCGCCTTTCTGAGAGTCGAATGTTTTGTTGTAGTACAAATGTTCGGGATATTAATTCACTATATTCAACAACTAGCGCTGATGTTCTGACAACCTTATATGTGTTCGTCGGTTTGTTTGATTTACTTGGCCATACGTACATCCAAATGTTGTTCATAAGTCAGTTTGTATCTAGCAGAATGACCCGAAGTTACTCGGATATCCGTTGATATCACGGTCTTCAAAATGGGTTCATTGCAGAATTCCAAATATCCCCAGATTTGTCAAAGAGACTGAAAGTTTATACACACAATGTCTCACACAATCAAAAATTACTGGCGGCAGAATTAGTTCGTGTTAGGAACGCGTACATTGTTCGGAAACACTGGAATTGTACAATAACATAATATGTAATGAAGTTAACTATCACATTCTTCCTTTGCACTTGGCTTAGGAAACGCTGATAGTGAGAAATTCGAGTTACTGCAGTTGTGACGCACGTGGCTGTCGGTCACCGAAAATTCGTGTACGTTGTTAGCATGTGAGGTTCTTCTATTAATGAGATAGACGGATCATTGGGTTATGGCCTGTTTCCATCCCATTAGTGCAGTCTGCATTGGCTACGGCCACAAAGGTTCAAAATTATATTCGTAACAGAGTAAAACAACCATAATTGAATTAATTACAACATACTCATATCAAGCAGTGCTCGCAAAACTGGTGGCTAAATCGATAAGGGCATAGCCACGTAGGGAAAGGAGTAGTCTGCTCGATCCCACACTCAAACTACCTGATCAGTCCAGACAAGGACAAGATCGGTCATGTTGTGTTGGTTTGAGGGTGGGTATCAAGCAACATTAAAAATATTAGACTAATCCTTGTTTCAGATATCTCTATGCAATATCACTCTGAGTCCTTTCACAGCTGCTCCGGTTTTCCAGTGATTGACAGTGATATAGACTAATCAGTCAATGGCCAATACTTCGTATCCTGACAAACTAGTGAACATCAAGCTTGTAAACCGCAGGCACCGGCTGAGATGACCTATTCCAATACTTAATGTCGTACAAATTAACATGTTAGCATAAAAACACTAGATATAATGTTGTGCACTGCAGGCCATCAATTCCAGATTAGCCACTGAAGCAATCCGTCCTGATCAGCTTGTTACTCAAGTTTTGTTGGAATAATTCCGCTGCAACGTTTTCCAGGGCTTACTGCCTTTCTTACTGTGTTCCTTTTGCTGTACAGTTCAGTGTCTTCTACAAATGATGCATTTCGATACATCGTCGTGTAGTTGCTTCGACAGGCCTGGTTAGTTGGTGCGTCCTGTACACTGCGAATGCTAGTGCTGGATCCCAAAAGAGCTGGATGAACATGTTCCTACGCTGAGAGGCGAAGTGACTGCAACAAACTTTTGTCGCCATCCAGGGGCAGATCCTTGTAGACCGTTTATTTATCTTGAAATGGAAACTTGGTGTCCATTTTAGCCGTACCTGCATTCATTCTTTCAGCATTCCGCCTAAAATCCTTCGTCGGGTAACGCACGAATGGGATCATCTGTCGTATGTTGTGGAATTTACCCCACGTTAGTGTTGCTTCCAGAAATCGACGAAAAACGCCAACTTTTTCGGGTGCTTGTTGGCTCTCATTAATATCTAGCTGGCACGTACAAGCCAGACTGCTTTAATTAACGTTCGCTTTTCAGCTCGGCGGACTACATCAAAGTCGTGTTTTTGCAAACGGATTAAAATTCACTGGAGTCATACATCAGGGCGAGCATTTCTATCTTCCTGTGAACATACCCACGTTCTAACGTTGTCAACTTCCAGCTACCAGGAGCTGAAGGTCATTCTTATTATAACACTGAAGAATAACAGTGTCATCCTTCGTGCTGCCTTTCAAACATAAACCCCTGCAATGTAGCAGAATAAACAGTAGGGATTTTGCTACTGGTTTCCCGACGTCTTGTTGGTAATTCCAATAGGGGAAGGAATAAAATTAATCACGCTTTCTCCCTGTATTCCTCATCAATTCGGCTGAAGTACACATGAGTATGTGGTATGCATTCGGCTGTGCGCAGTAACTACGACGAAACTCACGGGGAACTTCCATAGGTTGAATAATACCCCTTGTACAATAGTCCATTCAAAGTTTGCATTGCCGTACTTTCCGACGGAGTGTAACCAAGCCGAAGCTTGATATCTCATCGTGTCCACCTAACACAACTAACAGAAACACGATGTAGCGAATATTGACCATGTTCATTTTTAACGGAAGAAGGACAAACTAGTTAATTTTGATTAAAATGTTGATTATCAGGAGATACTGTTAACGATGTGAATCGAAGCAACTTTGGTTAGTGAAACATCGGGGTGAAACGGCATGAAATTAATTTCTGTTAAACACACAGGTAATGATCAACGTGTGGCTGAGTCCCAATCTGAACTAAGCTAGAAGTACTGTCGTTTCGTTGTACAGAAGATGAACCAATATATGAAGGTGAATCAGCTGCACTAAGTGTCTAAGCCTGTCTAGCTGATCTGTCCGATTCAGGTGTTCCCTACGATCTATCGTGCGTTTCCCGTAGCGCGTTCATGGCCTCTTATTTGCCGTCCAGGTTGTTTTTTGACATGGTAATTCTAGTCATTGTTGTGCCCATTAACCTGTCTGGTGGTTAATCTACCAGTGTCAAACACCTTTCACTACTGCTTTCGACAACCCACGAACTTCCTTGTGTTTTAAACATTGCTTCAAGTATTAAAAAGAGGGTGACTGGAAAGTCAGTCTGAATGCGAAAGCTATGACCGTACTTGGGTAATACTTAACTTGACGTTACCCACATTCCAGAATACTCATCGGTGATCAAGCGTTTTTGTCAGCCAGCTAAAAGAAATCGAAAATTTGCACATAACTCACAAGATCTGCTCAAGAGGTTCTAAATACTTCGTTTCTAGACAATAAGAAAACCTTCATTACAACAACTCTTCATTACTCGCAAAAGAAAATGGCTGGACATTCAAAAGTCATAATCCAGTCACGCCGAAATTGCTACACACCGGGGCTGTGGATTCCCAGGTCTCACAACTGGACTTTGCCTGTGCAATACCATTTTTAGTTAAAATTAGACGCAAATACTGTTTCTGCACTGGCAACTCAAACTCCGATGGACTGCGGCAACCGCACTTCCCTGAAGGATTCATGAATACAGGTTGTCCTAACATGTGTTTTGAAGAGGTCAACGGCTAATCTCTAACCATGAAGCATTATTGAAATACTTGTCGATGATTTTCATCAACTCCCAACAAAGGAAACAACAAGCTGACAAAAAAGCCCACTTTGTGTATTTGATCACTATGTTTATAACAGCGCACCAGGTGCGAGGAGAGCTGTCAGACGAATGAGATTAAAAATTATATTAGTAAGGAGATTGTAAATTTGCGTGATGACTAACCGTTAGGCACTGTTAGCTCCAAATCGTCTAATCTTTAATTTCGCAGTTATTTGTTAGAAGTAAGTTAAATTTTAACTTGTCTACAGCAACATTAAAGCCACTCGAAAGTCAGAGGACAACGGCCACACAAGTTGTCCGAATGTTAATATAATAAGAATGAAATGAATGAAACGAACAAAATGTGCACAGTGAAAAAACTTGCAGTAGTCAGTAGGCTTACCCCGATAGTTTCGTTTCATCAGTACGAATGCAAAGCTAATAAGATGTAAGAGTGGAATGGTGTTAAGGAGTTGTGCCGCTAAACTTTTACTAGCCGAGTTGAGCTTTATACAGGAAGTTTCTATATGCTATGTATGTTTTGTGCGAAACACAGTGAAGGCGGTTGACCATAAACAGAAGCAAAGCTTCGTAAACAAAAGACTTGTGCTCAGTGATCTCCGTTTCAAACAACACGCGGTGACTAAAGTGACCACACAGTAATTCAGAAAGTCCGTCGAAGCACCTTAGTTTGCTGTCAAATCACCTCTACTGTTATACCAAGGCTCAAAGACAAACTGTTGTAACTTACGACCACCTTTTATGCACATCCAGTTGTTTGCTCAATACCGAATAGCATAGACTGATCACGCCATAACATGACATTCTGACAGAGTAGGTGAACAGCATCCTGCATCGTTGGCCAGAGGTGTGAACAAAGCAGATTCGATTCCCATATTAAGCTAACTCTAATCATTTAGTTAAGAAGACAATTTTCAGGTCGTCAGCTGAGTAAATGTAAATTTACCAAAGATTGGGGGACTCCAAATTTTGACATACACTATTGACAAGTATTAATCTTCATTACTCTTCAGTGCAATAAAGTGCTTCAGGACCCAGACAGACACGTAAATGTGATGGCTCCACAAGAACTGTGCAACGAGCCCTAAACAGCATTCCATTTGTTTGAGGGTACCTTTTCTAACCCCCTTCTTCCTGATACGGAAGACAGCAGTGCCGCAACTATAAAAATAGTTCTGCTGTATGCCCATAGGATCGTGCCTCACTACCTAAGCACTCCTACGCGGTCAGTAGTGCGACATACAATCCTATGAGTGTAACTGCTTTTCGTCTGACTGCTCTCGTTTGATCCGTCTGGCAAGGTTGCACCTGGAAGGACCGGAGTCCTAGTCAGCATAGCCCGCCGGATCAAAACAGCACATAAGCCCAATCACCTTGTCAAGGTAGTAGCATAGGTCGAGAACAGCACCCGCACTCACTACCGAATACTAGTCATACA
>LOND01002859.1:0-10825 GCA_014220965.1 Paragonimus kellicotti | reverse complement strand
TCTTAATGGAACCTATGTAACTATATTGACTTCGGAAAGAATTGTCGAAAAACAGTTGTTCGTCACATCGTTACTTCTGATCTTGCGGAAGTTTGTTGACACTTATATACTGCAGTTTAGAGGCTCGAGGAAGGTTAGAAGATATTGTGTAAGAAGGGAATACCTACAGTATTATGAGGATGGGAGAGATGTTAGTTTGGACTGACTGATGCTGACCATAATAGGTTACGGATTCACACAAGCCCCTGTTTTCAATTTAATGAGGTTCAAACAACTAAAGGACGATCAATGCCAATAAATTTCGAGTTTTCTGCTAGTTGCTGAGTGTTCTGATGGACCCAGTCGTGATACTTGTATAGTATGATTTACATTTCGTAGGTTGCAACCTTCTGGCTGTTATGAGTTGCACCTTCATAGCAATCATGCTGTGTTTTCCTCTCAGTAGTTTGTTGAGGAACTGCCCTTGAACGCGCTCAATAATTTAAATAGTGAGGAGCATGTTACCTATCCTCCCATCTTGAAACTTTTAGATATCCAAGTGTTAAGATTGCATGGTTAGTTCCGGCAGTTGCCCAACATTACAAAGTTTTAAACCGATCATGTTTGAATGCATCGTAATAGCATCCTTCTACTCTTACCAACCAAATAAGGCAGATTTACGATATGCAAAATTTCTGAGTATTACTATCAGCCTGTTAGTGCAAATTTGTCTGTAAATAAAATGAGCAACATTATGTGAATCCAAATTTAATTCTCGTGAGTCAATAATTCAGATGTTAAGTATATATATTCTGGTGCTGGATTGTTGTCGTACTTCTTCCCATTATGTCGAGATGATGTTTTCAAACTGTCATATCTTCTGTTTCGGATGCACTGAGCATCTGTACTTAAGGTGACACTAAGATGGTGAAATTCCGGTCCGCCTGATAGAAGATTATATCTTTGATCCCAAAAGCCGTTGGTTCGATTTTTTTTCAACGTACTCCCCACCCCAATTTGTTAGTATATCCTGTGGCTCTCCCAAGTTTATCAGGTTCCAAATAAGTCGTTTATATTCGGTGTATATCCACAGACTACTTGATAGAGGAAAACGCCGCAAGATCAGGCATATGACGAAGGGGTTGAGTAGGTCGAACTCTTCTGTTAATCAACCGTGCTGCCAAAACCAAAGATCATATCAACAATTTTATCAGAACAACGGATACCCAGCCCTTGCCGTGTTCCCTTCCTCCACCGATCTGCATACTTTCAATGAAATGGCCAGCTGATTGTAAGGTATTTGGACTGCTGAATCCAAAACAAAGTAGACAAACTTGGCGATTTATTAGCAAACATTCTCAAAATGTGTTCAAGGTTTCCCACCCAAACTTTGGTTGGGTTATTACTCAGTGGTTCAGACACCGCATAATACTTGAACGCTGGCTGACAGTATATAACACGCCACTCCCCAAGAAAAGAACTGCTAAATTTCACCCGATATTACGCAGGGCTGTAACACTGAAAATTTTTAAAAAGCTAGTTCTCGCTTGAATGGGAGCTCAACCGAACGTCCAGTACTTTACACAGTTTGCTCGTAGTTGTGTAGGCTCAGTCCTAAATACCGTCACCCGTCTAGTTTACTCCACGCTACTATCGCTTATTGAGAAACCTAGGACTGTTTGCGTATCGGTATGTTCAAGAACAACGGAAAATACCAGTAGTAAGTAAGCTTTATTAGAGCAACCGATTCACGATACGTTACGGAAAACTCTCAGTCCACACGGCACGGGCAGCCGCTACCCTGCAAGTGTCATCGATCACTTGAAGGTCAGAGCAATCTGATTGACTCACTTGCATTCGATTAGACACCTATGCACTTGATAACATTGGTGGATGGAAACTGCCTCAAATTCTCAACCTGACATTCACTCCTTGATCGTTGACGTTTTATGTGATCGCTTTACGAATCGTAGCCAAGCTACTAAGACAAGTGGTCAAAGATCATCGTTGTTCACCATTAGCTCTGTTATCCTCCAGGGCGCAAGTCTCCTTCAATTCACACTTTACGTAACTCCAACAGCAACCCATATTCATGCCTTTTATCAGCTAGACAGATAAAAGGAAGTTAACGCACTAAAAACATCACTCGACTTTTTTATCCGTTTCACCAGATAGTTTGTCAGGTTGGTCAAAGTCCTACAATCTGTCTCATAACACTTCCAAATTTTTGGATCTTTGGTCTACATCTATGGAAGATATCAGTGTGAATAACATTCCAAAAGAATGCTTATCCTTTTAAGTAGACAATGAATACAACCCCAGTCTTTCTCTGCTAAGCGTTTATAAATTACTTTGAGCGACAATTCACTAAATTACCGATTCTCCATGTCCGCCTATATCACACATCATTCAGTCAGTAGAACTGCCAATGCACGTATACCCCCACTGAATATCCCGCTCAGCAGTTGCATTCTGCAGCTCGTTGTTAAAAAATTCTGTACGATCAGCTAGATCTATAAGGCGTCTGTCACGTCGTAGTACTGATCCCTACGAACATTTCGCTCATTTAATTGTTCCTGGACATTTGAAAATGAGCGAAATGTTTGGGGCAAAATTCTGTCTCATAAAGCTCGCACGCTTTTTTGTTCCGCACGAGATATATTTCAATATCTTTCCCTAGATTCTAACACAAGAAGTTGGTTAGATGCATCTGGTCTTTATTTCTTTTTACTCAGTGTCTGGCGTAATCTCAGTCTTCCTGTTCTTGACTTAACCGTGTCACTGAATTGGTATTTCTTTTTAACTGACATGGTTAGCGGTTGTTCGTGAAAGTCGCCATGAGTTTAACAATGAAGGTTAGTAGTGAGTGACTCAAGTTTATTGAATTTATTCTTTCGCTGGCTGAAGATACAACCATATGAAAAGCATAAGCTTCACGTCTCGGAGTGTATCGAACGTAGTTTTGAACTGACCAGAGTTGATTACTGTAATCGAGAATATCCATAAAGAATGCATAGTGGATTCATGTTGTTCTCAGGACCTGAACCGAAGCAGTTACTCTATAAGAAAAAATCTACATCACAACATCGAGCGAATCACGAACTCGCTGGGTTTCTTTTATTCCAGTTAAACCAACGAAATGGAACTCATTCTACTGTTAGGGGATAGCAACGCCCAATTTTCAATTGGTCGATTGATAATTTAACAATTACAGGCAGCTGTCGCATTCCCAAATACTTTCGAAAGGGGCCGACTGGAAAGTCTATGGGAATGCGACAGCTGCGATCAATTGTGGGTGATGTTCAACTTGAAATTAACCAAATCCCCGACTACTCATCAGTAAATTGTAGGTAGGTTTGTGGACCGAAGATCTGAGGAAACCGTTAACTATTCCTTATTTTTACTAATAGTGGAATGCGTACCTGATCAATCATATCAAAGATAACCAAGCAGACCTCAGCATTGCGCAATTGAGGCCTCCCACTTGGTCAGCTATCTTCACAAAAACGTTGACCTTCATCTCAACGAAGAACGTTAATCAGAAATTACTTCATATCTTTTATCCCTGTTAGGGCCCATCAGTTGCTTAATGCTTGGACACGACGCTTCTGTTACAGGCAATGTGTGATCACACGAACACCAGTAAATACGTTGACCTCACAGATACTGGGGTTGACGTTTTACTCGCTGTCTGGACAAGAGTATGTCCCATTGATGGTTTCCAACAAAATTAAAAATTGGGACGATTGCTACACACAGGATAGGAACCCCTCGGAACGACATAAAAAGTTTGCTACAGAAATGAATGACTTATAATCATCTAGGGAACAGTAGGTCGGGAGATCTACTCTGTGTAGCTCTGTCGTGGCAATTTCAGCATGTACTCATCAAATTACCTCGTACTCATTTTCCCGGGCTTACGATGAGTTGATGTATCACAATGTGGTTGCCATAACCTTCAGTGGTCAAGTGAGCGGCATTGAGTTACGTGAATCCATTGTCCTTCCGTGACTGTCTCGTCTTAGTATTACTAGTAAGTAGTGTAACACGTTTCATAATTCGGAAAAGATTCACTTGCGAAATGTCTCAAGGCTGTAAACTGACGACTCGCGAAGACTGAGCTGAATTAATTCTGAGGTGCTATCAGAATACGGTGACTGAAACGATCTACCCACCTTGGGTGACGAGATCCACTTGTTTCCTATCGGATGGCTGATTCGTCGCTACCGTCACAGTGACACAAGTAAATTTCAATTGATCAATCGAAACAAGCTGACTTCAAGTGAAACCAATTCATATACAGGGCCATATGACCCAGTCCAAACCGGCCTACCTGTGAATTACCGATAAAACAGAGATGCTTATACATGTGGATTTTAGGCCAGTGCTGTCCAACTTGACCTAGCGTACCAAACCCGAAAACTGGCATAAATTGTGTGACAGATAAATTTGCTGTCCGGGTCCCAAGGAACCGTCGGTCGCCTCTATTAATTATCTATATTCTGGATGCCAAACCTTGATGTTATTCAACCCAATTCTTTCCGCATGCAGTGTATTCAAGGTTAGCCGACAGCATGGAGAGATCAATAACTCGTATAAACTAAACCAGCTAAGCGTGACAGGTTGTCCTTTGTTGAAACAGTGACAGCTTCAATCGAACTGTCATTAGCATGAGCTAACTGTGAATTATTGTGCGCTATCACGGCTCGACGTGTCTGACGACAGTGAAACTGCGCTGCAAACCCACTTAATGTATACGCCGTGGCCTCACCCTTTATCTGCATTTATTTACAGTACATTTCATTCGGGGAATTTCTTGAGAGACTTTTTGACCTCAAGTATTTTCTGCACCGAACTAGCCAAAACGTTTAGGCAAGCTGTGATCCTACAACAGTATTGTTCAACTTGATGAAACAAGAATCTTAGTTTACCTACCGGTAAGCGAAAGCACTATCAGACAGTTTCAATTGAATTTTGCATAACAGTTCGACTGAGTACTCATTATCTGCCGATCAAGATAAATACTGTCTGTTTTTAAGACGACGGCGGATGAGATACTGACTGCGTTGTTCACTTCATTTTGTTTATTCTGTCACTACTGTGAATAAAATTGAGGGCCCCTTCGAAAAAATGAACTAAGCTAAGGAGTTTAACTATAACGACGTCACCACTAATTATCATTATCCCCAATACCGTCTTGTGCCCTTTAGTCGAAGATGTAAATATAACGAATTTTAGTAACAGAACGACAATCCGCTGAACTATGAGTCAGTTTAGGTGTTCGTTATTGCAGACATTGGCGCGTAGAGTTTCTACAAAAGTTTTTGCCGCAGTTGGTTTTTTTCTTATTTCTGACTATAATGTACGTTTGAGTCAAAGGGAATCCAGTAAGTAGAGTTTCCCCTGTTAGGTTTGAGCTAAATTCCCATTCTGGTCCAAAACCGTTGCCATTTAGGCTACCTTAACGTTCTTCACTTTGCAGGACCAGTAAAGCCCGTTGAGCACATACTTGTCTACATCTCGCATGGGAGGGTCAAGGTGTTTTGCTCAGACTAAGAAATTCGGTCACTCAGCCTATGGCGTAAAACAGACGCAGTGTGCGCGTACTGTTGTTTTATGTAGTCTTTGCTGACTAGGAATGACAAGAAACGGTTAAAAACAATCGTCATTGAATAAATCCAAAGTAGTGAACTTGAAGAGAACAGAAAATGCAATGTTACAACTAGAAAGCTTGTGATCATGTGTTTAACAATTTTTGAACTTGTTCTCTGGCATTAATCGCTAGTTATGGGTTTGCTGTCCTTCTGTATTGCAGCTACCAGGGTTTAATAGGTGTAAACCTGCTGTTTGTTTTTGATACCGTCTTTTGCTTGCTTTATAGGAATTAGTTCACAAAGCGATAGCTCTGTTTTCCATTACGGTTAACTGATAACTATGTGATACCACGCATTCCCCAATTTTTGTTGACGTATGCAGAACTAACTTGTGGTCACAAAAGCTCCATATAGTTTGGGACTTCCCACTTTTTCAATGGTATCAGAACTAACCACTTAACTCATATCTGGCCTATAGATATGTAAGATTAAAATCTACATCACAAGTCGATGTTAACTTTGTCCTGATTGGTCCAAAGACACCTATGCATACCGGCTGGCACGCACGCAGATCTAAGTGATGGTCTTACTGACAGACGAGAAACTTGGTACTGAAACTAGTCTTCTACAAATAGCGGTGAATAGGGGAAGTGGGAGCCAACTAAAAAAATCGGCAAGCTAAACAAGTGACCGCTGTCAGTCAGCTGACTGAAGATCATTGCAGAAAACTAATGGATCTAAATGACTGTGACTCCAAAGCGAACCCTGTATGAAATGACCGAGAGTATGATCAACCATGCTAGGAGTTCCTCCTTCGGCACATGTGCCAGTGAATTCACTGAAGATGGACAGAGTACTCAAGGGTTGAACTCTGAAAGCAGTTCGAGCGAGTGTGAGGGTAATTCGTCAGTTACTAACTGTTCGCAGTCATCCACATATGGAATATTCACTGACCGACCAACATGTGCAAAATACGCCCAAAAACAAGTCACATTTAGAGAAAAAGTGGAAATTGCACCGCTTTCTTCCATGAATTCCAGCTTGACAAGTTCAGACGACCCAGCACACGAACTTGTGGAATCCAAGGGGATATCGGACCATCGATTAGTAAATACTCTGTTGACACGCACCAGCGAGCCTTTGGCTAGACCTGATTTTGCGCACATGACACGGGCAGAAGCTGACTCGGAAGATGAAGTCAAGTTTCTACGGGTGAGTTAATACGCTTACTCAGTAGATGCGTTTGAAATTGTTTCAGCAGTAATTATCGTAGATTTTATGGTCATCACTCAAACATGTTCATTTCGACAAGTTAAAAAACCAACCGTTTACATTAGTTTTGTAGCCAGTGGTCGTCGTTTCAACCACGTGTGGTCACTTTTAGCTCGCACAGAACATCAGATCTCTCTCATTGTGCGTTTGCATTATGTTGAAGGCTTCCTGGTCAAAGCGAACAACTAAGTCACAAATTGTTGGTAAGTCTGTATAGGATGCAGTCATGCGCGTGCCCCTGTCTCTTAATAAGACTGTCTTGCAGTGTACTGCAATAGCAACGCTTAACTGGACATTTGAGCATATCAGGCAGCCGGTTCGTATGCTTCGGAGTGGGAGCTAGACTGAACAAGGGTACACACACAGTGCGTTTGTGTGGCCTCGTGGGCTGATTAACCAATATTCGTAGACCAGGCACAACCTAATGTTCCAGCTTTATGGGAAGTGGACGCACATGTGCCAGTGAGTTCTCATGCCTAAAATATCTTCACAGAGTAGTGCTAGTAGATCACAGAACATTGCGGCATCTAAACGGCCTAGTTGTATTCATCAGAATGTAAGCTAAATTTGAAGTCGATGACTTGGCCTTTGTAGTCAGTTTCGTAGTCACTGGCAAAAGACTATCAGAAGTGTCTAAAACCTACGGTCACATGCTAGAATTGAACAGAAGTAGTCCGAAGCTACAGCGACGACTGACTTATCTATTATACTGCTACCACTCCACTACTGCGTGTAGTCTAGTAATAGCTTCTGCGTTTGTTAAAAGTCACTACTTGTTTTGTGTGGTTCGTCTCATGATACGTCTTAATGGAACCTATGTAACTATATTGACTTCGGAAAGAATTGTCGAAAAACAGTTGTTCGTCACATCGTTACTTCTGATCTTGCGGAAGTTTGTTGACACTTATATACTGCAGTTTAGGCTGAGAAGTTAGAAGATATTGTGAGAAGGGAATACTACAGATTATGAGGATGGGAGATGTTAGTTGGTGATTGATGCTGACCATAATAGGTTAGGATTCACACAACTGTTTTCACTGATGTGGGCTTAAACACTAAAGGACGATCACTTGCCATAATTTGAGTAGTATATCTTTTGAGTTTCTGCTAGTTGCTGAGTGTTCTGATGGACCCAGTCGTGATACTTGTATAGTATGATTTCATTTCGTAGGTTGCCAACCTTCTGGCTGTTATGAGTTCCACCTTCATATGATCTGCTGTGTTTTCCTCTCAGTAGTTTGTTGAGGAACTGCCCTTATTGAAGCGCTCAATAATTTAAATATGAGGAGCATGTTACCTATCCTTCCATCTTGAAACTTTTAGATATCCAACTGTTAAGATTGCATGGTTAGTTCCGGCAGTTGCCCAACATTACAAAGTTTTAAACCGATCATGTTTGAATGCATCGTAATAGCATCCTTCTACTCTTACCAACCAAATAAGGACAGATTTACGATATGCAAAATTTCTGAGTATTACTATCAGCCTGTTAGTGCAAATTTGTCTGTAAATAAAATGAGCAACATTATGTAATCCAAATTTAATTCTCGTGAGTCAATAATTCAGATGTTAAGTATATCTGGTGGATTGTTGTCGTAACTTCCCTCATTATGTCGAGATGATGTTTCAACTGTCATTCTTCTGTTTCGGATGCACTGAGCATCTGTACTTAAGGTGACACTAAGATGGTGAAATTCCGGTCCGCCTGATAGAAGATTATATCTTTAATCCCAAAAGTCGTTGGTTCGATTTTTTTCAACTACCCCCAATCTATGAGCTATACAAGGACGAAGCAGGTCTAAGAGTGTTGGTTTGAGGGTGGGCATCGTGAATAATGCAAGGAGATAGTTCACTTACGAGGTAACCATGCAAAGGACTTCAGATTTTTTGTAACCTGTAATATAGTGTGTGTGTGTTAACTGAACCTGAGTGAAAGGTGTGTAAATTCGACCTACCTCTAGATCCCGTGTAATATTCTAGAAATTGTGATAGCATGAACTGTTTCGTAATTGTTTACTCTCACCAGGCATGCGTACCCGGCAAATGTGTACTGTACATCCCATCTTAACCTAGAATTTATGTAATAAAGTCCGTACCAATATGTAAGGTGACTGCTGTTCCAGTGATACGTTGACTATCCCGGTAACTATACGTTTTTTTAGGAGAAATTAAAATAATATGATTGATGCAATATACGTTCTATCCTCTTATTTTAATATTTCGTAAAAACACCGGTCTAAAACTGGGGCAATATGATTGTTAATTGGGGGAGAAACAGCGATCCGTTTCGAGCAACAATGCAATCTACCATCTTCTTCTGTCTTATGCTGTTGACTCTTGCAAACGAGCATACTTCTGACTAAATAACATTTTATACAAAAGAGTCCATTTTAAATACCTTTGGCTGTACGCATTCCGGAATAGGCAAATTATAACTTTATGGATGCATTTTGCAACCGAAAATGATGACAACAGTATTGCAAAATAATTTGTCCAATAAGTATGTTCTTATCACATAATGTTTCGGGTTATACCAGCACCGTCACTTGCGACGAAAAGCTATAGAAACTCGTCATGTACTTTTACCATGGGCTTGTCTCCGCAGATGAGACTTAGGATCATTCGTCTCAGACGATCTCGGTCTGTAACTTTGCCGCGTCCCGGTAATACACACGGACAGTAGACTCGATTGTTTGAAATGCATCAGTTTAGACACTTACTCACGGTGTTTAGATCACTGATACGCTATAGCCTGGCATTAAGTATTAAAGCTTGTTATGAAAGACATTCGGCTGTTTGGAGAAGAAAACCACTGAGAAACAGACTCCTCTGGAAGCATTAGTCTTCTTCCTACTTCGAAAGATCAAGTAAGCTTGGTCAACTTTTTCATGCCATCAACATATCAGAGGCAATTTTACCTTCAACACTCTGTATTTTGCGAAATGGTTCTACATCTCACAATCTCATCAGTCACATAAAGTATGACATGAACATTACAAAAAACTGTGCAAAATTAAAAAATTGGAAGCCAGATAACAAAAGTGTAGTGTCTACACGTCTAGTAAAACCTCAACAGACTCAGTGTCACAGTTGGCTAAATTTGCGCACACATTTGTGGCTGTCGCCTAGCAATTAGCAAGGCTTTCATTAAACTGAGCGGTCAGTAATTTCTACTATACCCAATCACATTTAATACTGAATTTTACTTCATGCGGTAGCCAGTTTCTAACAAATTTTTGGTAACTGTTGAGGACTCACTGCGGGAAGGTTAATTGATTTGTGCAGCTAATTGGGATGTTATTCGTTAGCCAGTTCAGAATATGCTCGTTTATTTTTGTTCCCATCGGTTTTATCTATATGTATATTTGTCCATAGCATTAGTCGCATTCTCTGAGACACGCTCGCTCGTTTGATACCGTTCAGCGTATTCGAGGTCACTGGCTATAGCAGTAACATTGCACGAGTCATCCGAAGTGTGAATATCATTGTGTTAGAGTTGAGGCACATTAGATCTGGTGCATTCTGTCTAAATCCGTTACGGCAGCGCCAGCAATGAATGCAGTCAGGCGAAGGTTCTTTTTGTTGTCCCGAGCTTCAATGAAGCTTCGTTACATGGAGAGTTTTGAACCTTGGTGAACAACCTAGGATACCAATGCCAGAAAGTTATTGCCCATTGAACAGCACTTTTCTCGTGTTTGACTGCCCATGGCTTGTTTATCACCTTGTTTCCTTGTTCTGACTGTATTCGATTTTCATTAGATTCATTATCGTTACCGTTTCAAGAACGAACAACTTTACGCGTGCTCATCCATTTACTTACTATTTGCATTTTTAATACCATCCAGCTCAGAGTCAGATGTAGTCTTCTTCGGACTTGCAAACTTCTAATGATTCCAATGTCGCCAACAAAAGTCAGTGGGCACACCTAGAATTTGTTAGTATATTCTGTGGCTCTCCCAAGTTTATCAGGTTCCAAATAA
>LOND01002858.1:6481-40978 GCA_014220965.1 Paragonimus kellicotti | reverse complement strand
CCAACTGAGGTATACTTCGGGTGACTCCACAGCCGCTGTTACAGGTCAGGCTGGGGTAGGTATAGTTCTCAGCACGACGGCCGCAGCCGCATTAGTAGATTGGATTCCTGTTAACAGTAGACTTTGTGCCGTCCGCTTGGCAGGTTCTGTTAAAACCAGCTCTAGACGCAAAACTTTCAGAAATTTATTCATTGTCTGCTTATGCTCCTACTGACTGTAGTGACATCGGCGTCAAGGACGCATTTTACTCGGATCTGGCCACTCTCCTTCGGTCGACACGTGGCTCTGATATAGTCGTTTTGGCCGGAGATATGAATGCCCAGGTCGGTCGCCTTGGTGAAGCCGAATCTCGTTTAGGTGGTAGGTTTGGGATAGCATCACATCGATCAGATAATGGTGGGCGATTGTTGCAGCTGTGCGCTGAGCATAATCTATTTTTAGCCAGTACTGGTTTTAGGCATCGTGCACGTCAATGCTATACTTGGCGCCCGCCTTCTCCGAATCAGGCCTGGTCTCAGATAGACCACATAGCCGTTAGTTATAGGTGGCGGGGTTCCATTCAAGACTGTCGTTCTTATTGGAGCACGTACTTGGATTCAGATCATGCGTTGGTACGTTGTCGTTTTGTTCTTACTTTTGCTGGGCAACGACCCCACCGACAGCAACGGTTAGCTGTTGAGAAACTGGCTTTACCATCGGTAAGGCATAATTACCAAACCAGCTTAGAAAGCTGCCTTAGTGGTACTCACTCCGAAGACCCTAATAGCTGCTGGACTCAAATCTCACAGGCCATTCAGAAAGCAGGTAGTGTAGCATGCGGCACAGGGGTACATGGGGTAAACAAACATTGGATTTCAGAGAAATCCCTGGAGTTGTTAGAAGCCAGACGGAAGGTTCCTTCTGGTAGTTCACATAACAAGTCTAGAAGAGATATCCGTAGGAAACTGAAACGTAGTCTAAAGGCTGATCGTGAGGCTTGGTTAGTGGAAAAAGTTAAGGAAATGGAAACCGCATTTGCCTCAGGGAACATCGGTAAACTGTTTAAGCTGATCCGTGCCACTGGTCCCAGGCGACCGTCTGTCAGTGAGGCTATCAGCGAGTAGATGGCACACTAATCTGTAATAAGTCCAGAACACTTTGAGGGTCAATTTAGTTGGCCTGCTGCTTCTATTGTGTTGCCGCCACAAACTTGTGATGTAGCACCCTGGTCGGTAGATTTGGAACCACCCACTGAGACTGAGGTTCGCAATTGCCTTTCGGCTCTCAATCGTAATAGGGCTGCTGGCCCAGATGATCTCGTGCCGGCACTTTTCAAAGAAGGTGGAGAGGCGTTAGTAGAGGCATTGACTCAGTTGTTTCAACTTGTGTGGACGACGGAGACCATCCCTCCGTGCTGGGGTCACTCGATAATAGTTCCCATATTTAAGAAAGGAGCCCGGGGCTCTTGCGAAAACCATAGAGGGATTAGTTTGACCCCAGTCATTTCAAGGGTTCTAGCATCAATTATACTTCGTCGACTCACTGCAGTTCGGGAAGTAAACATTAGGGAAGAACAGGCAGGGTTTCGCCCTGGGCGGGGTTGTATAGATCACATTTTTACCTTCGTCAAATTCTGGAGCAGCGTCATGTGTACCGCCGGCCAACAATCGCCGTATTCCTCGACTATAAAGGTGCGTTTGATTCGGTAGACCGATCTACACTTTTAGAGTCGCTTAAACGTAGGGGTGTACCGACTAAGTATGTGAACATACTGTCGGCGCTTTATTCCCATACTTCAGCTCAGGTTAGGGTTTACGGCGAAGTATCTGACAGTTTCAGCACCAGGAGCGGCGTACGTCAAGGCTGTCCCCTTTCACCATTTTTGTTCAATTTCGTCATAGACGAAATAATGGAGGACTGTCTGCGGCACATCCACAAAATGAATGCCCAGCATGGACCTCCTACTGGTGAAAAGACTGACTGATAGCACTTGATATATGCTGAGCGGATAATGGTAATGATGCTAGTTCTTGGACGCGCGCAAGCTTTTTCAATACGGACAACAAACCACTGGACGCGCTATGCTCAGTCGCGTTTTGACGTGTTAAGTGACTTCGCAGAATGCGCTTTGCAGAGGCTCAAATGCAGAGAGTGCTTTCTCAACATGCTGTGAGTAGTAGATTAATGTTAGATATAATGAAGTCGGATTTAGGTATGTTTAGTTCATTGTGACCGCGACCGGTTTGTATACCTGGGAAGCTGCATCAGTGGTGGCGTCGGAGGTGTAGGAAATGAAATAGAAGCGCGTATTTCCAAGGCTAGGGCGGTGTTCGCTAATCTAAGACACCTATGACGACAGAGAGGTATTTCTCTGAAGCTTAAGGGCCGCGTTTATCAGACAGCAGTGAGGGCTGTATTACTTTACGGCAGCGAAACATGGCTGCTCAGGGTAGAGGAGGACGTGAACTCGCCAGGTATTTTGACTCTCAAGCTGAATGCCCGTGTATCCGGAGGATGCTGCCTTTGTTAGTTACGTTGAGGAGGGGTGGATCCAAAAGGCTCGAATGTAAGCATATCGAGAGGCACGCGCAAGCGCGGGAATATGTTTTGGATACACTGGATGGTGTACAACTACACAGTTCTCTCTCGCGAGTGTAAACATCGGTCAATCGTCTACATATTCATCTGCCACTAGCTGGCAGGGAGATGAGAGGTGTTGTGCATAGTTGCAGATTATTAAGTTGATTTCGTTCTCTAGCTATAGTTTTGGCCACAATTATTTCCAAAGAGGAAGCTACTTCAGCGGGGTAGCATCATATGCGTTTTATGCCGCAATGTCACTGCTGCAGCAGGTCGCGCCACCGAACTGGCCGCAAGTGTGCGTCTAGATGTATCGAGTATGTGAGAGCTCAGACTTAAAAGTACTATCAGCAAATATGATATCTAGTCTCTACACAGAAAGCAAAATGACTCACGTAAGCTGCGTGATTGGAGTCTTTCGAGCTCCCTCCCGGGGTGCGAGGCCCATCGAATAAGAGCAGAATTCAACATCAGAGTCAGGCTTTTTGTGATTGTAGACGGCAGTTTTACGGCTGCAGTAAGGTGGCAGGGCTAATCGAGCTCAGTGGCGTGAATGTTGTTGTTTGGCCGAGTTGTCTGTGAAGTGAGTGCACTTAATGATGCGGGGCAGTGAAAGCCGTAAGGAAGCTGTCTTGCTGATGACGCCTTACTTTCACTCACAGCTCGGTTGTTTGTTTGCAAGGTGTAGGCGCCTTGATGTTGTATGTTTGAATATAGACGTAGCTATTTTTAGTAGTTAGGTCCCCTTCCCCTCCTCTGTTTTCTTCTTTCTTCCTATATAAGTTTCTTTTTTCCTTTGTTCTTCTTCGTGGTTGTGTGGCAGTCAAGCATCAGTGTGAACCACTGATGTATTGCTGTCTATGATGATGATGATGATGATGATTCCCTAAGCCTAACCATTTGTGCTTACACACGGTACCAAACCCATTCCCGGCTGGGATACGTGCTTACCAATCAGTGTTCGACGATCGATAACCTCGAGGTCGAAGCCCCTCTCAAGTTGAGTGATGACGATATCATCGTGTTTAGCTTCATCGACGTCACTGAACCCGCTCGCTCAGTTAGCACCTATCACGGAAACTCCAGGCAGGTACATAAAGGATGCCTTACATCTTATATCTCATATTTGACGCGGGAAAACTGTGACCTATTCTGTTCTGTTGATAATCCGTGCCTAGAGATTTCTGATGCCCCCAAAGCAGCTATTGAAGTTAGCACACCCGTATGTACGATTAAACCCATTGAGGCTCCGTGTCAATTCCGCTAGTGTATAGCCAAATTAATTCATAGTCTACGGAAGGCTTAAATGAATTTTTGGATATCTGGGATTGAATCTGATCGGGAGTCCGATGCTTGCATTCGAATTTGTAGCTGGGCTGTCATTCTGCTATCACCAATGCCTCACAAGTCGCTTTTTCTTCGATCCTAAAAGGTCATTCTGTTTTGTGTCTTTCATTTGCAAACCAGAGACGGGGGTACCCAGCCGTCGGGTCCGTCAGGACTCAACTGTCCCTACGCTGAATCTGCGGATGTGTTAATTGACTGTTATGTTAGCAACTTTTATAATGCTAAGCACCGTCCCAACCATCGTCCTTCCAGACGGTGTATGCACGGTAGACGTCTCCGTTGATTGTATTAAGCAACCTTCGTAATTCCAAAGATGAGTTTTGAAGCTGTCGAGCCGCTCGCTAAGCCTCTGAGCATGTTGTCCACTAAATGGTTCAAGTAGAGTTCCGTTTCCACTAGTTGGCTAACCTAACTCCCTTACTCAGAAGTGGTTGCCGTAATCTTCCTAACGTTACGGCAACCGTCGGACGAGCAGCGTACTTTTTGTTTAAGGATGTCTCTTCTAATCTCCTTCCAGATTCGGAAAACTGTAGCGTCGCAAAAAAAAATTCTGCTGTATGTCCATTAACATCGTACCTCACTACTCAATCCCTCCTACGTGATCAGTATTGCGACATTCAACCCTGTGAATGTAACTGCTTTTCGTCTGACTGTTCCCCTTTTGGCCTGCCTGGCAAGGTTATATCTGGTTAGGACAAAAGTCCTAGTGAGCATAGCTCTCCGGATCAATCTAGTTCACAAGCTTGACCACCATGTAGAATAGGTTAAGCCACTGGTCATTGGACGCCGATTATAGCAGAGGAGTGGTTATTGTGTATCTTGGTTTTACTAAGGCGTTCGATTGAGTAAACCACTGTATGCTGCTCGATACATTTCACAACCTTGGCGTTCATAACAATCCACTTCGATGGCTACACCTCTACCTCATCGATCGCCGATACCGTATTCGGGTCCATTCCGGCTTCTGACCTATTGGAGCGGTAGTTGAATTCCCCGTGACGATGCTTGAACCTCTGCTCCTACTCATTCGTATAAATGGTATAACCACCACGTTGTTTTATACCCTGTCCCTATTTGCGGATGATATCGAAACTCCCGACGTTTCTACTCTTCTGCAAAAAGATGTAAACATGATTTGCGTGGTATGCGATCAACCTTCCTAATTCCAATGCCGAAAAATGCAAAGTAGTACACATTTGGCACACGTCTAGCCCCACTTATTATCTGAAATATACTCTCTGCCAATCTACCTCTGTTGAGAGAGACTGGGGGACATTCGTTTCCAAATACTATCTCATGCCCATCGAACACTTAAGCTAATGCCAAGAAAGCCAACAGGCCCTCGCCACTCCTTAAGCGTTTGTGTCAAGTTTCACCTCACATAATTCAAGTTTCACGACTGCTTTGTTTGATCTCATCGTGATAATAGCACGAAAAACAAGGCCCTACTTGAGACCGTCTAATACAGGGCCGCCCAGGTCGCTCTGTTCGCTGAAGAAAGGCAATTTATAGTGTATTTGTTCGGGCTTCGAAGACTGTGACACGATTTGTTGCTCACTTTCCTTATTCTTAAGCCCTCAAATTATGTGTAGAGCTCTCTTTAGGGCATATTGTTTCCAGGAGTCATGTTTTTAAACTGGATCTTCAGCACGGTCGATTGAGATGTCACCTTTGGTTTTTCACTTCGCGCGTTTGTAAAACCTTGAACTCTTCGCCCGATGTTGTTGTCTCTGTAGATTCCGGCTGGTTTTGAAGTTCACTTGGGTCGACTTTCCCTTTTGCAGTTTAGCTGCTGCACCTGCATTTGACCTAAAGTGCAGAATACTCGAAAGCTCTGCTTCCTATTTCCCTCATCACTCTCCGAACCCATTGAACGGTTGCCAGCACAGTTGTGGCAAAAAAGCTAATAGCCTATAAAACATAGGGTCTTAATGTGTTGTGGTGTTTGCCCATGTATTCCATCAGTACGATAGATGATGTATTCGCATAGAGCTGGACTGCTGCTCATCAATAGTGGCGTCGCACGGACATCCATTAGTTGAAAAAAACAGAGTTTACAGTACGTGTATACGTTCAGTTTTGCTTCAAGGGTCAGAGGTATGGTCTTTTCGTGCGGAAGATGTATCTAGAGTCTTGGGATTAGGCCACCGGTGTTTTTGTCACTTAACCAGCATCAAATGGGCTGGCCGTCTGAACAACGCAACAGTCCGTTGGCGCGTATTTTGCAAACGAGCAGGTTTGCAAACGATAACTAAGGCAGTGAAAATGCACAGTTCTCGCTGGCTAAACCAAACACTTCGTATACCGACGGAACGTTTGCTGCACCGCACATTGTTCAATGTGACTGACGGTGATTAGAGGTAACCGCGAGACAATGAGGCGATAATGTGGTCACAGAATACGGAAGTCTTGACCGTTCCGCCGAGTAAGGTTGGTTATTGCCATCTACATGGTTGAGATGTTCGCGCCCACTCACAATTCTGGTTGGAAACACTCCAACATGGCATTGTGCTGCAGTCAGTGGCGAGTCTGTATCTGCAATTTTTTCACTCTTCCTCTTCGTGAAACTTGTTTGCTTTCTACTTATTTGTTTCTTCTCCCCTTTCTTCTTTATACAGTTGTGCATATTTATCACCCTGATACTTTGTGGACCATTGTCAAGACCAGCGGTAGTCCAAGCCATACACCCACGAATACGACTCAACGTTGAAAGTGATAGTGACATCCTTTCACAGAAAAAAATAGTGATAATTCCACCCCCCAACCGAATCGGGATGTTTCATGCTATTTGTGCATCTCGCTTCCATGGATTATAGATGAGACCCAATTGTGAAAAGTCAGGGCTTCGGCTGGATTCGAACCAGCGACAGAAACACCATGCCTCAACGCGGCAAGCGCTCTACCAGCTGAGCTACGAAGCCACGCCAGAAGCTCGGAAATTTCACATTTGGACTCGGTTACCCACCCGTCCCACTGTCTCATGGAATCCACCAAATGATCCAGGGGACCGACTGCCCTGGCAGGATTTCTCGAACAGTTCACGCTGGAATCCACCAACGCCACTGTTGAAAATAGTGGGATCAGTGTAGCTGCATGAGCCAGTTCATCGTTGACGGTAACATACATTAATGCCAGTTATCTCTCGCAAAGTAATTTACTTGTGGTGGTTTCTGTCAGGTGTCCAATGAACATGTCCAATGGGCTTTTAGAAATATCAATTTTGTTCTCTTTTTTCGCATGCATTTCGCTGGTTAATGCACCGCCTATCGCAGGGCCACGGATTTTAATGGAAGGTTGACCAAACGCATTTAGTCAGACTAATGACTGTGCCATACCAAACGTTAAAGAACTTTCACCACATTTTGTAAATGAAGTTTTATTGGCGCTCGTCATGAGAATGATGGAACAGTGTAGAAAATCAACGTCACGGAAAACTCTGATCATCACCCTTTTGAGGGTTTGGGTTGCGTGGCACAATCCAAAGTGTATTGAAGCATATTCAAAGGAGCAGAAAGTAATGGTTGTCATAGGTTTATCCTCTGATGCAGTGTTCATTGTTGGTAAGTACGAATCAAGTCAATTTCAGGGAGCATAATTTTCCCGGGAAACTTTACAGCTACGTGAGAATTGTGAAACATCAAGCTTCTTTCCGAGACAACAGCTTAACTTAATTTGTGCTTCATTTTTAGTCGTATAGTGGAGGGTACCATGAACTCTGAGAAGAACAAATGATGTCAAGTGGTATCATGTGTGAGAATTCATCGTTTACGGTCTTGATCCTTTTGGCGCAAGACGTCAGGATTCGTTACTACAGAAATATCGTTGGTTATAGTGCCAGTGTGTCGTGTTCAAGCTTGAGTACACGAAAATTAAACTGAACTATTCCCAAAACCCTTCCAACTTCAAGGAGTAAGGTGGCCGAACATGATCCGGGAGATTCACACAGCCTGGCAACTACTAAGTTGACTGTATGATCAATAGTCCATTGACTTTTGATGTTCAGTCAGAAACCTAAACGTCCAAGAAAGTCGGCTCTCGTGATTGTGAATTAAGCGTGGACAATCGGAAACGTACACCGCAAGGGGTGGCACAGAACAAATAAGGATGCAAGTTTCAACACTTGTCTTGTTGACTGCTTGCAGAGTGGACTAATGGATTGCAGAAAAATGGGCTGCAAGTGTAACGCTACCTTCAGTCTCTTTATCGACCAGGAGGTTCAGTTTAGTAGTAGCTCGTTGGGCGAAAAACTAACGACTCGTTTTAAGTGAAGCAGCAACGAAAACTTGCCGTCGTATTGATTTCCAGACGTCGCGTTATTTGAGACAGTTGGACCGTTTGTGATTGCACGTCGTCTGACGGGCACAATAAACGTGCGATCGTGTTATCAGAGTTCACCCAAATGTTTTAGTGAATGTAAGGAACGATTTTTGCTGTTGACAGATAACAACCGGAACATTCTCAGTACCTCGGGCCGATCAGCTAAACAGACATTCCGGTGTCTAAGTTACTGGGTTTGTTCTTCGTTTTCTTTCAGTTGCCAGTAAAACAGCTGTATTCTTTGAGGAGTTTTTGGGGTACTGCACAGTCAGCACAGCTGATGTGGTGTTTTTTTGGCTGCTTGCTCTCTCAACCGAGCCATGGTCTTGAAAGGTTGCTTAACCAAAAATGTGGCAGACGTTCAAGGGATAGCTCTTCAATAAATTGTGGGTTGTTTGCGTTCAAGCCTTACGTCTGTCTCTTATACGCCAAGATGATAACCAACCACCTAATTGCAGTTCTTGCAGAAACCTCGTTTTTCTCTTCGACGGCCATACGCGCGAAGTGATGGCAGATTTCGGCGCACCGTATGTGTTGTTTCAGTGGATATTGACTATAATCGCAAACTGGGAGTCTTCGTTTCAGAAATATAAAACATCCTTCCCCAGTTACGAATTTGAATAGAGAAATCAGAAGACCGGTTTTGCAAGATGGTAGTACCATTTCGTATGTTCTCGTCAGTTGCTACACGTAGCTCAATCATAGACATAAACAATTCAGCCAAAATTGGTCCTAGAGGGCTACCCATCGCAACTCCGTCTACTTGTTTGAATCCCATGCTTTGAAAATAAGAATTTGATATTTTCAGTACACAATATCAAAGGCTTCAAGATATTTGCTGGGACATGAAGCTTTATGTTATGAGCTAGTGCAAAGTCACAGATAAAGTCGACCGTCTCTCTTGCGAATACACTGCATGACATCCCGATTTATCGTCGATATGTTGATGACATAATAGTATTCGCACAAGACAAAGAGACAATAGAAAAACTATTGGATTTATTGAACTCTTCGCACCGAAATCTAACGTTATCGTCTGAGTTCGAGAAGGAGGACACGCTCGCCTTTCTGGATATCAGCATCAAGCGACGAAAGGATGGTACAGTGTGTCGATCAGTATATCGTAAGTCCACCTGGGGAGGACAATATTTGAATTTCAACAGTTTCTCACCCATACAACACAAACGCTCGCTAGTTCGTTGTCTATTTCACAGAGCGCGAACTATATGTACGGATGATACACTAGATACAGAGTTGAAATTTATTCGTGAGACTCTGGTCTCCAACGGTTATCCACTGGGCTTTATTGACTTTCACAGCAAACCGAAAGTAATAAACCCACAAGAATCGTCTGTTTCGAAGAAACCAGTTTACATGCAGTTACCGTACAAAGGAGATAGTAATATGTCGTTTCTAACGCGACGACTGACACAGGTCATCCAACGGACGTACAATGCAGCTACACTGCGTTTACTCAGTCGCACCAAGTCACTCCCACTTCCTCACGTTAAGACGCGGATGCCAGAGCTGTCCACTTCACACTGTATCTACCAGTTCACCTGCAGTTGCGGTGACGTTTACATTGGCAGAACTGATCGATCCCTGCGCCTTAGAATGAAGGAACACGTGCCCAAGTATATCGAGGACTTGATGTGTGGCGTGACCCGACGCGACCTCACCAAACAACGCAAGCCGGCCTCTTCGATCGCCAGACACCTGCTGGAGACCGGACATGTGGTCGACCCGACAAACGCTTTCCGTGTGTTGATGCGTCATCACAAGCCTGTCATTCTTAAGTCACTCGAGGCGCTGCTTGTCATGCGTAGCAAACCAGTCCTCTGTGTGCAAAAGCTGTTGACCTTGAACCTCCGTCTGCCATGGTTTTGACCAATGACAGACTAGTGTATGCATTGACTTGATATATGAACTTAATTCGCTTAAATATTTTTTTGATTTTCACCGCTGTTATGTGTAGCAACTGACGAGAACATACGAAATGGTACTACCATCTTGCAAAACCGGTCTTCTGATTTCTCTATTCCTAATCGCAAACGTCAGACTTGACCTCTGGAGCCATTTCATGAAGTACCTAATCAAAGCTGACGGGCTGATTGATGATAGGATGCCGCGCTAACCAGTTTCGACTTCCAAGAATCACAAATTAAGATCCGGACTCCCAAGCTGCGGTAGTTTGATTAAAAGAACAGTAACTAACTTCTAATGGGTGTGCTTCTACAGGAATCCTCATCGCGGTTTTTATTTGGAATCATACAGGATGGAGCTCGAAAATTCAGAAAAGCGATGCAAAAATATTTGGACACGAGATTACCATCACGGCTACCGTATGTAATTCGTCTTATCTGCTTCGGTTAACTAAGTGGACGGTTCATCTGTGGTTGACGCCAACTCACAGTCAGCCTTCGAGAAAATGTAATCCCGATCAAGCCGGTTACCTACAGCGTTTGGACGCTTGAGTAAGTGCATCCTTATGCTGCGTTTGTAACACACTCTGTCAAGTTATGCGATTTTGCTGAACCTACCTTCGCGAATGCCAGCACCTCATTGAACTTCCGATTTTTGTTTCTTGATTTGTTGCCCCAGACCTCTTATATCACTTTCATATGATGATCGGGCTTCGTGGTGCGTTGATTCGGAGGCCTTTGCTTGCAGGAATTTCGGCCGGCTGCATGTACAACCATAACCGGCAGGCCGAATTTGTTAATGTGTTAGCACGCGCTGCTTTCTTGAGAATGTAGAGTAGGATACAGGAAAAGTACGCTGAAACAACGTACAGCCTAATCGCCGAAAAGTTAACTGGGACCGCTGATGTTTTATTTAATATGGCCGGGAAACTCCAGCTAGTTCTCAGAAGCTCGATGTAGCTTTGCATACACTACTAGTCGTATTGACTAGAGCAGAGGTCCATCCGGCCTTCTGTATGAACGGCGGAGTTCAACCATCCAGCAGTCTGGAGATTTCATCGATGCAACGACGGCCAGGACGAAGTCCTTCTGGCTCACCGTGGACATTTTGATCACACGTTAGGTTTATTCTACGAGGTACAATGACTGCAAACACATTCAACGTAGTAGCAGTCAGGTTAATCCCTCCGTGGTTTTCGCACCCTTTTTGAAAATGAGGATAATGTTAGCCAACTCCCAATCACTTGGGTTGACTTCACCTACCCATGGCTGTGTGGCGTGAAGTAGTCAGAAAAACGATGCCCTTTCTTTCTGTGAAGAGCCAACACTTTGCAGTAACGACTGAGCGACAGGAGTGTTACGTTTCAATTGGCTTGTTCGTTATTACCTTCTGTGATCTTGACTTACGCGTCCAAACAGCTCGTTTTGGTCACCATGTCTTACGAACGAATTCGATGCAGCGGCTGATTACCGTTTTTGATTAGCTGGTGTCGATAGATCACAGTTCCACTTGCAACAACTCTTGCGCGGACGTTGATTAGCTGAGCGTTCTCTAATCAGGGAATCGATCAAGTGCAATCTCATTACAGCTTCTAGGACAAAACCAACATCTTTTGACTAAGGCTGGACTTTTATCTGTAGAGAAGGCGTGAAGGTGCCTGTAACTTTTCAGAAGTTTGATCTCACGCGAGACTTATGTTTCCAAGGTCAGATAAATGTCAACAGACCAATGAACACAGTGGTTGACGGAGGGTATTGTCAACGGTACGGGTGGTTAGTTGAACTGTCTTTAGAAATCCTCAGCCCAACATCCTAAGCGTCGTTGCAAGTTGTTGATAAGACTGATCATTGGCTCTGCAGACTGCCGCGTTTCCGCCTGGCTTCCTGGTACGCGCTGCCCGAGTTAGATTGAGAAACATTTTAGAGCTTCTGTTGGCATCGACTAATTTTGTATCGATAATGTGTTTTGCCCGTCATGCCTCGGTGTCCTCTGGAATTTGCTTGCGAAATTCCAGGCGAGTAACCTCACGAGCTGAGTCACACTAGCTGTTGGTTGGAATGTTCGTGCGAGCGTCAATAACCTCCAGTGGTCGCATGGAAACTCAGTGAATAAGCACTTGAACGGACTGTATTATCGCACTTGACAGAACCGCACTTATGCATTACATGTAGTATACGTGTTCAGTGTCGTCCGATGAATGGGGTTCTGTTTTGGAGGCAAATGCATCTTGGTACATTTGGAGCGTTTGTGTGTTTGTTAGTTTACACACGTCAATTTGTGTGATGACAATGTGGCTCCCCACTAGGGCGTAGAACAAACTTGCAACACTATTGAATTCTCAGAATCCATGTGAGCCCTCCAGATTAACTCATAGTTCTGAAAACAGCGACACCACCGATAGCTGACAACTATGTAATCAATCAGTGTCCGCGATCGACTTGATTATGGAAGTCGCCAGATAGTGTATTGACTTCTCGGACACCAGATATAGAATTCGTCAGAAGCAGACCGTTAACAGCACAAAGCCGCAACGAACATTCACCGCCGTCCGTTTGATGAATGTCGTAAGAATGTGGGCCACCTAGTTCACGCCCGTCGTCTGTTAGCCTGCTTATTTTGACGTTCAAGTCTTCAGCCAGTATCATAATATCAGTGCGCAGCATGGTGTGTACAAAGTTGTTGACTTGGTGACAAAACATATTCAGTTACGTCTGAACTACATTCTGTGGAAACATATGTCACAATAACAGACGGGCCTTTTGATTGGCGCCTCTTAATGTTTTAACGTCACCTACGAGTATGACATTGTAAAGGCGACTGTTGAAGGTTACTCTGTCAAACAGTGTATTTAAATACGTTCTTGTGGCTATTCCAGCACCGGCTGGGCCAGTGGCTTGAGCCGCAGGTTCCCCAGGCGAGAACACATTGTGTACGTATGATGGGGTGGTCGATGATGATTGAAAGTGGCGTATTGTCTCAGAGTTTCGAAGCTATGTTTCAGCGGAACAACAGATATCGGTGGCAAGGGTCTTCAGTGTACCTGCAATAATCGCCTGTTGGCCTCTCTGTGGAAGTGCTTAAACACTGAACATGGGTAGCCATATGTTGTCCGTGAGGTAAACCGTGGTTTTCTTCCTACAGCCGCAAATGTCACCTTGGTGTCTGGCACACTTTCATTCAGAATGTGACTCCCATCGTGAGAGGCAGCTGAGACAATTCTCCGGTACGTACCCGAAAGCCGGATTGAGAATTCACCAAGCAGACAAACGAGGGAAGTTGGAGACAGCTCGTTTGGTGTCGTAGAATATGTCAGGACGGCGAAGCCGACAACTGGAACCTCGACAAAAGGGTTACCGTGTGGACACGAGATTCATAATGACAGTTAGGTCATAATTGGGTCGTTGGTTCTTGATGATGTTCCCAAAGAAATCTTACATTTTTTTGTCTTACAGGTCAGCCTGTTGAATCAGAAACTCCGAACGTGGTCCCTCAAGCCGACCCTGTTTCACGATATAAAAACTAGGACAGTATCCTCAAAACTGGTTTATTCATTTTCGCTGTCTTCCTTCCTTCGTTTCCAATCTTAATTCTTAACAATTGAAACAGCTCATAAACATTGACTCTGTTCATGTCCGAACTCTGGAACACATGTCAACAAAGTGCTCTGGCGATCAATTTCTAGTCTATACTCGAAATTGTTTTCGAAATGTGCGTTTACAAACCTGTTGTTGCTATTGCTTCGAACCTACCTTTGGCTATTTCCATAGGTTCTGGGTACTTTTTAACGTTTCGAATGTTTGCAAACCTGGATCTCGAGTTTAAATTAGAGCGTTGGTCGTAGTGGGTTCTAAAGTCGACCAGAGTTTGATCAATTGAATCCCACTGAATGCTCATTCGTGCGCCAGCATGCCTAGCACCTCAGTCAAAACTGTTGACACACACTAGAACAATCTTCATTTGTCCTGTGTTCACGTGTCCCGACGGAGGGCAGTTTACATGCTCTTCTTAATCTAAGATAGATGAAACACTTGGGCACAACTGGGTTTGTTGATTACGTGAATGCACAACACCCTCGTCTCATTAGTGGAGAAAAGCCGGTGGGTTGTATGTCAGTGCTGGTCAGTTATTGCATTTTTTTACATCTCACTGTCTCCATATAGTTCCGTCTTTCAGTACAGAAGACTGTATTGTATTACTTGGAGAGCGCCCTGTACAACCAAATCGTACTTGCTAATGGAACACATCGTCGTCCGCTATCGGCTGCACAGCTCTGTAAAAAGTTGTTATGCATTTTTGAGTAGCATGCTCTTCTCAGAGCATGCCACTGTTCTTATTCGTCTCGGTTATCAATTTCCCTATAGAACATAAATTCATAAGGATAAATAGTCGGTTGGAAATTGCCTGGTGGAGTCGCACGAAGCGATTACCAAATAGCCTTGATAAACAGGGACGCGATCTAAACGAGCGTTAGGCGTAAATGCCAACATTTGTCGTTTGCAGAAATGTTCTAAGGATGTACTTTAGATACAGCATGTAGATTTACGCCGGTAAGTCTTTTGATTAAAAGTCGACTGCTCCCCCTGACTGCGGCCAATCGAGCTCAGTGGCGTGAATGTTGTCGTTGTTTGGCCGAGTTGTCTGTGAAGTGAGTGCACTTAATGATGCGGGGCAGTGAAAGCCGTAAGGAAGCTGTCTTGCTGATGACGCCTTACTTTCACTTACAGCTCGGTTGTTTGTTTGCAAGGTGTAGGCGCCTTGATGTTGTATGTTTGAATATAGACGTAGCTATTTTTAGTAGTTAGGTCCCCTTCCCCTCCCCTTTTTTTCTTCTCTCTTCCTATATAGGGTTTTTTCCTTCGTGGTTGTGTGGCAGTTAAGCATCAGTGTGAACCACTGATGTATTGCTGTCTATGATGATGATGATGATGCGTAATACACTGGTCGTCTTGAACGGAAGCGCAAACTTAAGAGAGTGCATGAGGACTGGGAATCATTTGTCCGCCTGCTTATTTATTTGTTGTGTATTTGTATATTCTCTAGTCATCCCATGAGCCACTATCAGGATCAACGGCATCTAAAGCAACAGTGCTCATGGGCGCTGTTCACTTCCGAAAACATGCATGTATTCCCATAATTGTTAGCACTCACTGGTTTTTTCCCCAATGTTACTGCGAACATCTGTCTGAACTGCAGTACTGTGTGATATGGTACAACGCCTCTTGTAAATATATAAATATGTATGGGTAACCCGATGTGTTCTCATTCGGCTGTGGTCGACCTTCGGAAAACCCAGTGAGTGGCGTATCACTCTACACATTTGCCCGTTGAGCTCGTTCCTTCGGGTTGGGACTGGGCATACATGTGCAGTTTGGTGAATCCACAAGTTATGCTACGCCAAACACCCGTAGTGACATGGTTTTCGGTCTGCCTTGGAGAATAATCTAGAGATGAATGCTATCAACTGCGTGTGCGTGTCTTTCATATGTTTTGTTTCTTTTCTTATGGATCCTTGAATACTTTGATTGTTGTGTTATCGTTTGTCCGTTCACTGTGTGTTTCGGTTCTTAGGCGGTTGGGTCTTAGGCGTTTCGTTTTCTGCGGACGGAAACAAACTAGTGTGGACCAAACACAACTCGTTGATCTTCGTGGCCGATGTGAGCGCCAACGGTGACATCAAAACTGGAGTCCGCAACGGTCCGGCTGTGGTCACTTTTTTGCGTACGGACTTTCTACCATTCATCAGTTGTCTGTGGGTTGGACCCTCGACATTTATTACCGCAGGTTATGACTGCTGCCCAGTTGCTTTCAAGTACACCGATGGGACTATTCAATATGTACACAAGGTCAGTTTAGATTGTGATCACATATATGATGTCTGTTTGGTGTTGGTCTATCCATGGGTTCGAGATCATATTAAACATTATTTAAGGTTGGTCATGATCGCAATGGTTAACACTCTTTCTACTCTGAAAGAACACGAACATTCGCATTTGGAAACGTATGCTGTGACAACATTACCTCGTAATGGGTTCATTATGATCTACTGTTCATCAACCGCTTCCATGTGGACAGCGTCAGATACCACTGTTGCGCTTCTTCACGTTTCCTGTGTCTGACTCATCACCATCATCATCATCATCATCATCATAGCAGCCATGAGCCTGACCAAAAGGTACTGTGGCTCGGGCTGCCGCTCACCTCAACAGTGACGTGGAATATCCTAGAAGAAAACGTTACTAAGAAGGTTGAAAATTAATAGAAGTCTAAGCAAAAGAACTAGAAATGGTATGGATGCAGGTACGCCATTGACTGCGACACGCCGCCATCTCGGATAGCGTCTCTAACCAGCGGTTTGAGTGATCACGAGGACCCCATCCAGGCGACACCTACCCACTTTACTCAGTGGAGCAGTCAGGGTTCTCATATTTCGTGACCACGTTGTCGCTTGACCACCACGTGGTTTCACCCAACTGTTGGTGGTCTCAGTATATAATGCCCGGTACGGTAAACGCTCAGCTGGCATGCGGAGTACGTGACCTAACCATCGCAGGCTGTGCAACGTGAGTAGTTGACCGATCGATCGCGCATCCCGAGCGTTCCGGAATACGCGCCGGCGAACTGCCGTATTGCTCACGCGATCAGTCCACTTAATGTGGGCTAACTGGCGGAGACAACGATGGTCAAATACAGCAAGCTTGTTGATATCTTCCTTGCGAACAGGCCACGTCTCCGAACCATAGAGCAAAACAGAACGCACACAAGCATTATATACTCTTCCTTTCAGCGACAATCGAACGTCTTTTCGACGCCACAGATGACGCAGGTTGGCAAAGGCAACTCGTGCCTTTGCTATCCTCGTTGATATCTCATCAGCAATATTACAAGCTGACGAGATAGTGCTACCCAAGTAGGTGAAACTGTCCACAGTCTCAAGCGGATTACCTGCAATAAAGAAAGTAGGAATGGAAATGCCCCAGTCTTGAAGTAACACTTTGCACTTTGAAGGTGCGAAGCGCATTCCATACAAACCAGCCCGGTCATTCACCTTGTTCAGCATGGTCTGCATGTCTTCGGCAGAGGGGCTAAGTAAGACAATGTCGTCCGCGTACTCCAGATCGGTCAACCTAGCTCCAGGAAGAAGCTCAACACCAAGTCCACTGGACTCCCTAAGCGTGTGTCTGACTGGGTATGGTTTACCTCTGTCTGTTGCTTTGCGGCAATATCATTACAAACAACTAATCAACATCATTGACCCCAATCCCGTGATCTGATTTATTGGTTTTTGGACCATCAAACTGACGATTTTTCACGTGTGGGTTCAATTCCCCGACATATATGGTGTTGATGTAAGGTATAACCAGCTGTTGACTATTTTGTTTGCAGTTGCGGAATGAACTATCTACACATACTCTCTCAGCTTCTGAGACTGTGGTTGGTGTTCACTAACATAGATTGCGACTACAAAAACGACACATCGATTTCGGCTCACATGAAGAAGGAAATACAACAATTAAAGCAACTGGCACAACGATCCGTTAATCATATTTCCCCTCAATTCCACAGCCTATGTCATTATCATTTGATGGACATTGGCGACTAGTGACCTGTACTAGTAGCATACATGCTTCCCGCCAAGCACAAGCAATTTGATGACTGAACTTACTTGTCCCCATTTCAACTGACGCTCATACATCGGGCTCCTAAGAGTGTTATGGTTTATAAATCAAATATCGGTGGTTCAAATGAGGTCCATCCGAAGGCGTATTTCAAGTTTTGTATCCTGACGCAATAACACTGTCAGGTTCGCTTTTAAAGTTTGTTATGATAACGGAGGATTGAATTAAAAGCGTATTAACTTTAGGGTTGCTATAGTTATAGAACTTCGAAATATATACGGGACGACATCGGTCCTGCCTATGAAATCCAATGAGATGTTAGCTGGCTCCACGTCCTGATGACGGTGATAGCGATTGAATCGAACAGAGTTATTCTGTTCGTACTCCTTTCGAACTGACTATGCAGTATGCACATTATTCCCTCAAAATTATGGTTTAACGTTTGGGTATGATGATTCGGTCATGTGACGTTGTCGGCGTTGCACTTGTTTCTCAAACACGAAAACCGGGGCGAAAATCCGATCCGGACGGTAATGTACACCACCGATGAGCCCTAATAAAATCGGAACTCGAACCCCTTGTTTGCTTTTAAATTGTACTAGCAAAAAGGCGTATCCGCTCCCCAAGGCTGCAATCAAGTGTGGATGGCGCTCAGTTTGAAATCAAATCCGTGTTAGTCGGGTAATTTAATCAATCAAGGGAATTTTCAGCACATCCAAACTACCTATTCCATTCTCTGCTTCTCCGTTGATCGCCTCGTATCTGAAAGATATAGCGCAAACCTTCAACAGATCTAAGGTGATTTGCTCTTTCCTTTCCGATTATTAGTCATACTACTGGGATCTTACGCTTCGATACTCGTCTGAACGAATCACGGGCGTCATCCAGCTTGGGTTGTCTTTTGGTCAGAGAAACTCGAACGTTTTCGTAGTTGTTGGTCATCTAGCTGCCAACCACCACCAGGGCCCCTTAGATCGACTGTTCAGTGTTTTCTGTGAGGTCTTGTTGAATCCGTAAGGCGTCTTCCCTATGACTTCCACTGCTCCACTTCATCCAGGTAAAAACGGATAGCAAGAGATCACCCCCCTCCTTCTTGAATGACTCGATTGCCCAAGACCAATCAGTTAACACAACCCCCCTATGTAAGGTCTGCTTTCAAATTCATGATAGAATCTCACAGAATCTTGGCACACATTTCAGCCAGTGGATACTAGGTTTGCCGGAAGTTGAACGTCACAAGCTGTAACCGGTAAGAACCACAACGTGATGATTGTTGACCGGCTTGAGCAACTGAGACTGACCAAATTATTTGTCGTAGAACTCTACAACCACAAGTTAAGCTTCGCCCATTTTTCCATAGTTGTCTGCAAGTGAGATGAAGCATACCAGTCTGTGCTTTTTATCGCTGTTATGAGAGCGTATCGATTACCACATCCACACCCAGGGGACCCTTTGCATGTCGTAAAACAAAACAGATCAGTGCCTCGCTTCCCAGTCTTAATTGTGAACCATGAAATTGAACGTCGTGACAGTGCAGGAGTGTTCACTCTTGTGACCTGATCTGCTGGAGTTTCACAGATCGCCATGGGTAAGAAGAATGACACCGTCTGGTTTTGCGCATCCTGCTTGATAGGGCTTCCCGTTTATCTTGAGAACAATAATTACCCTTTGTCAATCACTGTGGACCTAATTCAAAGACAAATTAGGAGGAAGAAATGGGGCTTGATGCACAAAGACCGCATGTCTAACCTCACACTTTCAACATCTTATAAACAAACTACCGGACTATAAGCAGAAATGAGGCTTCACTAGTGGCTTTCGCTTTTCCGCCTCCTTAAGTGCCCTTACTTCATAAACAATTCAGTCAGCTAACGACAGTCTTCACGCCACTAAATCCGATTAACCAGCATCCCAACTTGAGCCTCCAACCACTTACTCCGCTGGTCGCGAGGGTCCCACCCCGATAGAAAAACTTAACCCTCTGTGGTTTACCCCTTGATGTGCATCTTCATTTCTTTACACCCGGTCACTATCTATCCACTTTGCAGGTTACGCCAGTCCACTACGGCATCGACAAAAGGTGCTCGACATGGCACACAACAATCTGACATCCTTGGTAAATGGCCTCATCGTTTAAGTTTGAGCAAACTTGACGACCAAACAAAGGAATCCACCTGGCACTCAGTACCAAATGTCCGTTTCCTAAGCTAATCGTTGCTTACCCTTCGTGCCTCCAGGTGCGACCGGTCGAACGTAAACGTTAGTGATCAGATTACCTGAAGACGGTTCATTTCTTCCACTCTGAACGGTCACGTTTCACAGCCGTAAAATGGTACAACACTCACACTTGCCTTGTATGCGCGACCCTTAAGTTTCTGATGTTTCTCTATCACCACAGATGTCCCAGATTAGTGAATGGCGCCCTAGCCTTGGGAATTCGGGCTTCTGTTTCATTCCGCTTATCTCCACCGCTGAGACGTACGACCGAGTATGTGAACATACTGTCGGCGCTTTATTCCCATACTTCAGCTCAGGTTAGGGTTTACGGTGAACTGTCTGACAGTTTCAGCACCAGGAGCGGCGTACGTCAAGGCTGTCCCCTTTCACCATTTTTGTTCAATTTCGTCATAGACGAAATAATGGAGGACTGTCTGCGGCACTCAAATGATGCCGGCGTGGACCTCCTACCTGGTGAAAGACTGACTGATCTTGATTATGCTGACGATAAGGTATTGCTGTTTGACAACTTTCAAGCGGCACAAACAACACGACGCTATTGTGTTCGCCGTTTTTTTTGCTGGTGTACTTTCGATGCGCTTTAAACATGCAAAATGCAGATGTGCTTCTGCAAAAGATTGTTGTGATGAACGTTAGATTTATATGTTTTAGAATAATGAAGGTCATGGAGATTGTTTGACTGAGACCGGTTTGTGGGTCTCTGTGGTGGGCAATCAGCGTGGCGGGGAGGTGAAGAATGGAGTGAAGGCGTATTTCCAAGGCTAGGGCGGTGTTCTATCTAAGCACTATGACGGACAGAGAGGTATTAATCTTGTGAAGTCATTGGGCCGGCGTTATCATGCAGTGAGGGCTGGTATTACTTAACGGACAGCGAAACATGGCTGCTCAGGTAGTAGGAGGTGAACCGTCTCAGGTATGTGACGACCGGTGTCTGGTCATGCTCGTATTCGGTGGACAGCGAGTAGACACGAAAGTGAGGTTAGAAAACGGGTGTTTGGCATGGGATTGTCGAACGAGTTCTTTCGTTTTGAATCTTACAGCTTTGCACAGGCTTAGCTGGTTAGGTCGTGGTACTAAGGATGGCGCTAGTCGTGTTTGCGGCTACATCCGGAGCACTGTTGCGACGCTGCGGCGACTGGCGCAAGGTGCGAGGTGGACAGATGATGACCTGGCGTAGACAAATGAAATCGTTCACGAAGGGTTGGTCACTGTAGGTCGGGTTCGTCTCCCGGGCTGGGGCCCTCGCGACTCACAGAGTCGGTGGCTTGAGACGTTAGGTGAGATGGCGGCTAATCGAGCTCAGTGGCGTGAATGTTGTCGTTGTTTGGCCGAGTTGTCTGTGAAGTGAGTGCACTTAATGACGCGGAGCAGTGAAAGCCGTAAGGAAGCTTGGTTGTTTGTTTGCAAGGTGTAGGCACCTTGATGTTGAATGTTTGAATATAGACGTAGCTATTTTTAGTAGTTAGGTCCCTTCCCTTCTTCTTTCTTCTCTCTTCCTATACAGGGTTTGCTTTTTTTCATGGTTGTGTGGCAGTTAAGCATTAGTAAGAACCACTGATGTATTGCTGTCTGTGATGACTCATATCGGTCCACAGCCTCCCGTAACTTTATTGTGCAATTTGAAATCTGCGTATTCACAGTAGACTTATTTTGTGCTTTAAGTTCACAAGTCGTGTTCCGGAGGATTTAGTAGAGTGCCAAATGGCATCTGGACCTTGTTTGTACTGCTTGAAAATTACCAAATAACACCTTGTTTTCGACTTAGTTTGGATCAGTCAGTCTTCCATCTGGTAGTAGATCGACACGGACATCTTGTGATCACCGTGGACAATCCGTCAGTATTTCGTCTATGCAAAAGTTAGACAAAAACGGTGAAAATGGACTACAGTCTTGACGTACGCCGCTCCTGGTGCTGAAACTGTCAGACAGTTCACCGTAAACCCTAACCTGAGCTGAAGTATGGGAATAAAGCGCCGACAGTATGTTCACATACTTAGTCGGTACACCCCTACGTTTAAGCGACTCTAAAAGTGTAGATCGACTCAATGAATCGAATGCCACTTCACAGTCACGAAGACGACAATCTTTGGTACATGTGACCCTGCTTCAGATTATGGGGAATTGTGATATTGTGATCAGTACATCTCCATCCAGGGCGTAATCACGTCTGTTCTTCCTTAATTTCTGCCAGTTTAGTAAACTCGGTATTCAGCCTGTCATCGTTTTGAACAGCAGATTTCAATAATTTTTCCTTTTTCCTGCAAATAGTTTTCATTCGTAAATTCAGTGTTTCATTATCTATCGTTTGGTGAAAAAGTTACCGACGTTCCACTCCACTGGAAAAATACCATCTTTCGAAGCACGTTTTCATTCGTAGTCAAGTGTTTCAAAGTCACTGTTGGATCATCAGACAGTCACTCTAGCGATTCATCCATATGTTCACCAGACAAAGTAGACTTCTTATGATCTACTCAGCATATTCTAGTTACTGTAAATGGTCTTTTTCCTAATCTCACGAGCTTTTGGCATATACATGTTTAAGTCAACATGGAGCTAACTGTAAGTCAATTGAATATCCACACCGTTCATTGTCACTGCCATCGTCAATCATCTCCCCGCTCAAACACCTAGGTGATGCGCGTATGCTCCCCATCCGAAGTGAGATTGATGTTGCATCGCTTGCGTGTGTTGTCTAAAAAAGCTTGAAAGTGGACCTATGAAACACTTGGCTCATGTGTTTGGCAATGACCTTCCTAGTTCAGCCAGTCAGGTAATCCTTGAAACATTGAATTCCCTTCACCCAGTTCATCAATATGGCAAGAAGACATACTGTTATAACTGAATCCTATTGAACACGAACGCGAATAACTGACACGAACAACGATGAACGAATAACGCGATTAGAAACCCCTTCCGATTGGCCCCAACACTGTGAACGACAAGAACCAATGAGAACACGGACAAAGCAGACTCCGGATAAGCAATGTATTTAGCCACCAGACGCTTTGCGAATTTACATGAGAAACTGGTCTGTATTTATAGAAAATCCTTGACCTTGTGGCGGCGTGAGCGCGCGAAGAAATATTTGAATCCCACGCCGATGCATATCTCAGTAACGGCTTGCGATATCTGATTTCTGACAACAGAATCGTGTTCTTCGGGTCAGGTTTACCCCGACCCTAACACTACCTTGCGATATGCAAACATTTCGTTTATTCTCATCATTCAATTACATAAAACATTCATTTATATATATTTAGGACATGGTCATAACGATCGTCACCTGGATACGATCAGAGTGAGGTAAACGGTTTTACTGCTGCAGCACCGAAATTGATTGCGTCAGCGCGTTTTGTCAACAAAAGGCCAGTGCGTGACGCTTGATTAACAATGCCTCGGAAAACGCCAACATCTTAGGGTTGCGATTGCGTAATAGGACCATAAACGAAGTGACGGGGTCAACCACATGACCTGTTGCGATTAAGTGTTTCGCGATCGAAGACGTCGGATTTTTGTTTTGGTCTTGAAGTCCTAACCCGCACTGAATCATTGTTTACACTGGCCACTTGAGGATATGCTCCGTCTCACTCTGTCGCAAGTTTTGGTTTGTTCTGTCAAGTGTATGAGTCACCGCAACTGCAAGGTGAACTGGTAGATGACATGAGGCAGAGTTTTCCGAGAAAGAACGATCGGGGCAGTGGAGACTCATCCTGTGGGTGGAAAGTAACAAACGCAATTCCGCTGTGGATAAGTGCGATCAATGGTGAATTTCAACTTTCGACCTACATTGACATTATTGTGGTCTGTTGTGTAAAAAGCATTGATAATTACCAGATTCTTCGACGCTGATTGTGGTTGGGAGGTAGCCACTCGTTCCTTGCAATGAATTTCAACAAATTTGACCGGATACCCATTCGCAAGCAGAACACTCCTCAAGAGCTCCTCTTCGGACTTTAGGCGTCGCCGTGCACAATTTCCTTGCTCGCTGAAAATTTGTTCGCACTAAACTGCGTTTATAAGCGGCGGACGCAAATGAAGAGAATTGTACTGACCCCTCCGTGTGGCTTTTCGATAAACAGACTGACCAAATGTACCGTCTAACCGCCTAGAAATAAGGATATACAAGAATGGTAATGAGTTATTCAACTCTTGTTCGTGAGTGACGAGATTTAGATGAATGGAATTAACTTGATGTAAAAAAGTTATGAAATGATCTAAATCGTGAATATTAAAATATCCTCGAAATACCGTTTGTAAAGCAAAGCGGTCAATGTGGTCTAATAGTCCATCTTCGTCCATTCCAAGAGAAATATCAGCCAATGTTGAGCCCAATGGACGGTATATTACTAAACCGTCAACTTTCTTATAGGCACATAAATCGAACCGAATATTTTCCGTACACGTAAAAGTTAATTCTTCAAGGGTGACCAACGGAAATGGATAGAGAAGTATAACGTCAATCAGGTGATTGGTTGGCGTCTTGGTTAGTTCGTTTGGTCTGCCTCTACTCACGTCCTCGCACTGTTGTCCGAGTGATCCTCACGAGCCATTCGCTCGCCCGGTCCCGTTATGTAAGTCTGCATGACCTCTATGTTCACGTTCTTGCGGATTTCAGCACACTTAAACGATCGGTGCATTGTGGAGATGGGGCGAATGCCTGAGCCGATCATAATGGCAATGCGTATGTCGGATACTTGTCGAATGTGCAGGCTTAGCCAATGGTAAACTTATTAACGAAAGTGTTCATACAATCGTTGACCTCGGTCCAAGAAGCGGTCGCAATAATCAGGGATATTAAACGCATGAAGTGTGATAAGCATTACGCGAAGCATGAACTACATATGGACAGGTTCTAGCGTTCGCTATGACATCGTTCGACTACGGTTTTCAAACGTTATACTGAACCGTTTGCGGTAACCCGATCCTCAGTCACATGTTAGGTGGTGAATTTGTTGCCACTGTCTGTTTCTTCATGGGTATCTAATCTACTTACGAATTTTCAGTGATCTTAGCGATATGATTGAACAAACTGCCCTAGGGAAAATGTTACCCTGTTTACAACTGCCAAGGTGTCATGTCTGTGAGGGCATATTCATCACCAGCTGAACTGCAAGTGAACATGATGTGCACAACTGTCACGTGATCGATTGAACCGTTATCATTCTGGTTCGTACTTGGCGTCAGTGACATGCGTCTTGTTCCCGTCGTTTCCATTTTTTCCTGTTGGGTTATTTCGGATATACTCCAAATTGAAATAATCTACTTCGCCTGGATACTATACATATAAAGTTAATAATATTTTAGAATAAAATGTCTGGCTGGTGACACGAAGGTTACCATTTCGGATTTGGATATCCAGTCGTTCGCGGAGCTTGGCCTTTAAGGTTGAAATCGTTCCATCGCCAAGAAACGCAACATCATCTGCGCGTACGTATCAGAACTTTGCGTTTGTTGAGGATCGATGCATCTTCTGGGGACCACTCGTACGTCATTATGACTAGTATTATTATTATTGTTTCTGCTACTGTTGTTATATAGCTAAGTTTAAACCAAGGCAGAAAAATGTAACAGCACTCCAGCTACAAACGCTCAGTGTTTTCCAAATTCCAGCCACATTCAATTGGGATGTCCGATCTCCTCGTTCCTTTTCAACCATGTGAGGAATGATATTCTGATGGGTGTCGTTTGGAGGTCCAAAGGATGTCTGAATAGAGCTCTTGTCAGGTAGTATGCTGACCCATATTGGGTATGTGGACAACGTTGCCTTAATTCAGTTCCTCTGCCGAGATCATGCAGACCACGCTGAACGGATTAATTAATGTAACTGGTCTGTATGTTGTGCACTTTGCACCGTCGGAGTGTGAACTGTCGTCACAAAATTGGATTGGGCTTGACCCTGTCTTTGTTATGGCTGGCAAACCACTTCGGATTGTCGCTCACTCCACCTATCTGAGTAGTATCGTCTCATTAGCTTGTAATACTGCTTACGAAGTGTTCAATCGAGTGACGAAAGCACGTAGTGCTTCCACATATCTCCGCCATCTGTGGCATCAGAAAGACGTAGATTGGTCAATCAATGAACAGGACTTACAGTGCATGTGCATTCACTTTTGCTGTGTAAATCAGAGCCATAGTCCATTCCTGCGGAAGATACACTCAGATTCTCGGTATTCGACCACCTCTATCATCACTTGTTATCTTCATCAAATGGGCTGATCGAATGGACGACATAACAGTTCACCGGGACGTATTTCGAAAATGTGCAAGTTCGCGACGGGTAGTGGAAATATAGTCTCCGCTGGTTGGGTCATACACTCCATATTCTGATGGAGTGTCTGCCGCATCACGCATTGTTCACTGTGACTGGTGATGGTTGGAAGGAACAACCTGGCAGTTCGGTGATGACTAGGTCACGGGTTACGAAAACCTTAACGATTCTGCGGAGTCAAGTTAGTGGATGCCATTTACATGGTTGGGGACTTCACGACCATCCATGCCGCTGATTGGGGACGATCTCTTGTATGGCAGTGTTTCGCAGTCAATGGCGAGCATATACCCAAAACGTTTTAAACTCTTCTGTTTTATGATACTGCATTGTTTTACTTTCTTTTTTCTTCTTTTACCCCCATATTTGTATTCACGGGAGTTCAAACAGTAGTACTCTCGGGCACGGCTTAACGCTGAGAATGATAATGACAGAAGGCGGAAATGGAAACATCTTAATAAATCCGTTCAGTGCCGAGTTCCCTCCTGATGAAGAATTGTTTAAACAGTTAACTTTACGACTTATCTACGTGGTTACCATTTGGAGGTTCTATGAAATTACCTCTTACAACCTGGAAACCTTAGGTAGATTTCGTCTTTTTCGCTTTCATGCCCTAATTGATACTTGAAATAAATGAGAAAAGTTGAATGCAGTACATCAGTCTATTGCTCTGATTTTTGTGGCCGATGCTTTCGGTTGATGATGAGCTAAACACGTGCTTCTGATAATCAAGTGTGTAACTCACGTGACTTACTCCAGGTGCACCTAATCGACCCACCTGTTTGAGCGACACCTAAAAATATTCTGCACATATCTCGTTAAGTTTATCAGAGCACCTCGGGGAGGCCTATGTGCATGTCAGATCAACTGTTTCTTTTCACTGTCACGTTGGATCGATTCACACAACAAATATGTGAGGCTCATTAGTGGCTGCCACCTCAGTCACTAATCCACGCATCAGTTTTACATACGCATGCAACGTTGGTCACGCTGTGAATCCATTGACTGTTCATATCGCTCAGTCTTTCCTAACATGTTTGTTCTTTTTCTTGTCGTCTGTGTGCGCCCGCTCGCTTGCTTTCCCAACAGCTGGACGTCAAGAGTGAAACTAAGGCATCTGGAAAATTTTCGGCGATGAAAAAATTCCAAGATATCGATCGCATGGCCACCACAGACAATGTCGGTTCTCGACTGCCGACTGTGCACCAGAACTGCATCAAGTACGTTTGTATTCTTGCAGTAGTTGCTAAATCTTTTCAGTTGTCTAATTGTTTAGTAAACAACCGGTGATGCTGGTTGTCTTTTTGTGATAATAATTGTCATCACTCTCAGTCCAATTACCAGATTGAATGAGCTAAATCCCTTTGGTTTTGAATATGGGAATTCCTTTTCTTTCTGAGAAAATTGACGTTAGTTTCCGTCCTATCGACCGGTTTAGCACTCGGCCCAGTCTTTCCAGGTCAGATAATGAGCATGATCTGCATTTTTTTTGTTTTGGATTGCGTAACTCAGAACATGCTAAGTAAAAGTGTATCATGAAGGCTATTGGACACCACTCATGTTTTTGGTCGCTCTGTTCACAGTTCAGATTTGTACTTCGGTTGATCTATTTTGAAAGGAAACAATTGACAAAATTTTGACTGTTGTCACATTTAATCAGTACTACTCATCTTCCTTCCGACTGTGCGTAGAAGTCAGACCATCGTTCTTTGGAGAGGAGTGTGTTGGTCACCGTCTTGATGATCACACGTTAAACGTGATGCGATCATCACATCAGAGCCCCCATCCACAGTCGCTTGTGTCCGGTGCTCAGTTTACCTTCGTCTCTGGCCTAATTGTCTTTTTTTTAACTCTGATAGATAGCTTCGCAGTGAATTCCTCTTATTTGAGTTGACATCGCAGAGTTGATGAAACCCGCTGTGTAGTTTTATCATTAATGCATATTTGTGGATTTCGGTTGGTTTGATTCTCAACAGTCTTTCTATTTCATCAACGTAAACGTTTCCGTAGACGTACAATAAATTATTGTGATATCTAGTATAAAACAAGGGTTTTCAGATAAAGTAAAATTGTCTTCAACCGAACTGATTAGGTTTAGTCGCAGAACTATCGCCTGCATATGGCCGGTCATCCAGCAGCCGAAAAGTCGCTTACCAGAAATTGTAGGTGAACATTTACCTGTGACGATATAATCGTACATTTCTTGAGATTAATAAACTGGTTTGCACAAGCTCGTCTCACAACTACAACGGCCGTGATCTCTGCTCTCAGTCTGATTAAGAATGATCACCATTGATTGCTTCTTACGCGATTTCTTCTTTTAGATGTAGGCCAGCCGGGAAAACTGTGTTATACGAACAGCGATCAATTTTTTGCGCTATTCTATTAGCGTTAATCAGAATTCCAAATTACTTGTTAATAGTTTGAATAGTATGGACGTACCATAGTGGCTGCGTGTGGATTGGAAATTGCCAATGTACGTGGCTTTGTACTGTCTTGTGAGTATACCCTTGTGGGACCCAGTCTACAGATGGAAAAACCACAACACAGTTTGTTCGTCAGTATTTTCGTGCGGTATGTATATGTTGTTCTTACACAACCGTATTTGTCATGTTGTGTTCTTTAAAAGCGTCAATTGCAAACCAATGCAATTCGATGAGAGCATGCCAGGTTTACCACTGGGAGATGCCAGAAACAAATGCATCACCGTTTGACACGACAAAACAGCGAGTATAACAGATATAAACAAGCATCTGTTGAGTTACTTAATTATGAATGAGTCAACAAAACCGAGGAGGCTTCCAGAATTTCACAGAAAAATTAGCTATACCAGACATGCAAACGCTTTGGTCTGTTTTGGAACCATTGTGCCGAACGTGTACACAACCTATCACAGCATAAACCAACATCATTTGAACCAAGCCTGTAGCGCAGTATGGTTCAGCACGTACAGCAGTTTGTCGAAACAAAGATGTGCCAGCAGCTAACCGGTCGAAAGGGGCCGACTGGAAAGTCTTTGGGAGTGTGACAGCTGTAATCAATTGTGGGTGATGTTCAGTCTATATAAATGTGATGTATTTAGCCTGATAATGAATCACTGGAAACGAGCTTGTTCGCTACACAGTATTTTTAAATGTGAAGTGATAGATTAAGTGAGGGGCATCATAGTCCGTTGGGTCGCGATCAGAAATGTGGGAGACAATTGAGCGAGTGCAGAAAAAAATTCGCAATTCTACGACTGAGTAGATACGATTTAGGTCTGACCGTAACTTTTTACCCACATCGGTTGCTATGTGATCACCTTTAAAGTCCAATTCAAACAAACTTGCTTTTTAGAAACAATCTCAGTGTGAATTCTGGTCACCTGTGGTTTACAATGAATTCCTATAAACTTTTCCGGATAGCCGTTGACTGACAAAAATTCCCTCGGAAATTCTTCTCCCTTATTGATAATGTCATCAGTACATATTTGTCTGGCTCTATGGAACAGAGTTCGGACTATGACACGCTCGTACGCCATCGTACCAAACGAGGAAAATCGGGGGTACTGACCACCGTATGTTACATTTCATACTTCGCCGCACATTTTTTGTACATAATCACGTCGATGATCAAAACGTTCAAAACGGCAAGCTTCACAACCTTGTTCAAAGAAGCTCTTATTGAGTGGGATGAGTTAGAAGTTGTGAGTTGTTTGAAATGTCTCATCCGTAAAAGCTGATGTGTCATCGACATTTCGTTTGTAGAGAATGCTGCTGTCAGTCGAGTTCGAAATTTATCTGTCAACTGTCCTCAGGAATACATCAGCGAGGGTTGGGCCCAATGGACTGACGATTGCCACACCAAGCTGCTTGCAAGCAGTACAATCAAAACGAAACCGAATATTCTTGGTGCGCCTATCGAATGACCGTACTCGGACTCTCTGGCTTACGTAAAGTCAGCATATTACCGAGCGGTAGCTACATTCTTCAGCTTCTATGTGGTTGAAGCCCGATCACACGAATGGGCACTACCGTTACTCGGATCAGTGGTTCGGCAACTACCTGTCGATCTTGATTATACTGAATTTGTTCTGGGACGTCATTAGTAATTGTGGGCCGATCTGTGTAGTGATCAGTTAATTTTGTTAGTTGAGCTGACCAACGATCATAAGCTTTTCAGTTTTCTTCATCGTTCTGCAAATTGAAATCGACGGTTGTTCACATAGCCTGAATAGCATGGCCAATTTACATTAAGCATTCCGAATCGACAGGTGTTTTTTAACGTTCATGCCGTGATAGGTGACTCTGGAAAGTAAATTCAGCGTAGCACTGATAGCACCAGAATCCATGTGCTCCGTGCAGCAGCTATGCTAGGTGACTTACCAGATTTCTGACGTGTGCTGATAGATGTTTACGTAGGTCTTGACACTTTCTCAACTGTCTTTATCATTGAGGACAGGTCTGATGTGCTGACTAGTTTGACAGAGACCAAGTGCCTAGTTAGTAGTTGTCAAAGAGTCAGGAAGGTTGCCATCCGGAGCCTTCTGAATAGGGGCCATAGAAGAACAGGATTGCTCTTGCGCCACAGACTATTCACAGGCTCCAAACGGTGGCTCTCTATATCCTCTGTTATATTACAATTGTTTTATTTGGTTACCTGGGGTGGAGGGACCTTGGATTATGGTAATCATTGGGGAATGGATAAGGATTGTAGTGCAATATCCGAATCAAACAGTAAATATGATTCGAATAGTGACTAACTGGTAAACCTGTATATGAGGCATAATGTTAATATACAAGGGTCTAGTCAATGATGAACTTATCAGCTCTGAGATTATAACGGCATATCGTATAAGACGGTATGAATCTGCCAACCGACTGGATTTCAAATCTCCATCATAAACAGATATGCTCCCAATCAATGCTAACAAAAGTTAATCAAGGAGTCATAAACACTATGGTAAGAACTGACCGGAAAATCTATTCCAGTGTAACAATAGTCGTTGGATTCGGGATAATTTCCGTCAGCCAACGTGCACAATATGAATGCTTTACATGTTTCGGTTGAGCACAAAAACTAAAATAGAACTACAAATAAATTGTGCAAGAATTGCTGTGCGTGTGATTAAAATAAGACACGCACTGGAAAATGAACCGAAGGAACAGTGAAAAGAAACAAACATGTATTATTATCAAGGTTATCTACGGTTGACAGTAAACAAAATCAACCTAGAGATCATTGAAGTAGGTTTCAAATGGTGTGAAAGAACCGCTTAGAGTGGTCTGAAATGTCACAGAAGCGTATCTCCGTTTTTTATGGAACTCTTTGATAAATCCATTGAACTATTGTTGGATCGTCCCTTTGATTACGCGCTCAGCCGTTCCATCCAAAGCAGAGAAGGCAAGGACATGGCAACACCGTTTAACTGAAAGAATGAGACGACGTTAAGCTGCAGAAACCGAATATATGGAGTGAAACGATTACCATACACGACCGACAAGACGCAGAGCAAATCAAACGAGACAATCAGATGCATAGGGAATCAAATGAAACTGCCATATATGGTAATCAGGGTGTTAGAGCAGATGATGTTACAGCGGGCATCAGAAAAAAAACGCAAGGGAACACAGCTCAAATAGCGTACTGGCGTTCGACTGCATAGCTGCAATCTGATTGGCTGGGTGGAACCATACTATTACCAGCCAACATGTCACCCGAAATAAAATCGATCGATAGGTATGGCGTGATGCATCCTGGCTGCTTCCTTAGGAAATGCGCCTCCTAACAACCACCCTTGAGAAAATCACCCATTTGGTTTTAAATACTTTTTCCAACGATCAGATTGAACGAAGTTGACATGTTTTAATCACATTTCCACGAGAGCAGTGATCGCACAGAGATTTGTAACTAATTTAAAACATCGAGGAGCGGAAGTCATGACTTAAGGGATTAAGCGGACGAGCACGCAAATGAAAAATATGTGAACGATGATCAAAGTAGCTGTGAATTCAACGCAAATCGTTTTCGAACACGGGGGCAATATGGGGTTTGTCAGCCAACGGTTCAGCAAACTGATCCGTAAAGCAAAACTCAATACACATACTCGTTGCAAACCCTTTATTGGTCGATGCATGTCAGTGTTTGCAAGGCCACAAATGACGAAGTATCGCAAATGCTTTACGTGCTTTCGCTATCTTCATGATCACCTCGTCAGCGATATTACAAGCTGATAAGATGACATTACCCAGGTGAGTGGAGTGACCAACAGTCAGCCTGCCAGCAATAACAAGGACACCTTCAATGTCAATCCATTCTTATGATGACTGTTTACACTTTGATGGCACGAAATATATACCACACAGACCAGCCACATCATTTGACTCATTTAGCTCGCTTGCACGTACTATGCAAAAAAAACCCAAGTAAATTAGCGTTTTTTGTACACTCAGTATCGGTCAGCTTACTACCTGATGAAAGCTCCATTCCATGATCTTTTGGGTGTTCAAACACTCCTACCAGAATATCGTTCTTCGCAAAGTTTAAATGGAAGGGTAGGATCGAATGACCTTGTCGAATGCCACTGGACGTGTAGTATGCTCAAGGTAAATTGCTCATAAGTATGCGCTCTTCGCTCAGAATGAACATACAGCGATTCCAACAAATTAGTATATTTCATCAAGGTGGTTGCTCTGCGATGGAGACAGCCCCCAAGGGGGTACGTCTGACAACCGAGTCAAAAGCAGCGGTTTGGTCAAAGAATGTCGACGTTTTTAGGTTAGAAAGCGAGAGCAGATGCTTCGATGACCGACTCAAGGTGAATATATGGTGGTTACATCCGCGACCAGGCCGGAAACTTGCCTGCACCTTTTAGGTTTTCTGTGTTCAGAAGCCCCCATTATGATACGCATGAGAATCAGTTGAACTGTACCTCAATGTGTTAAGCTCATCTGTCAAGTCTACCGCGACAATCGGTAATTTGGTGAGCCATCTTTTTCACATACCTAATACCTTGTTGACAGCCAGTGCAACCACGAATCATGAGAAACATGTATCTTTGGTGTTGCCATCAATGTTTCATCAGCATTCAAAATATGTGCTGCAGTTTTTGCTGCTCAAAGGTAGGTATGATGCTAAATTAACATTTGACAACGTGTTTCTACTGACTTTATTCGTGTGTGATGAAAAATTAAGGCTGTCTTTCACGTTGCACATATCTACATGCCAAGCGGTCGTGCATTTAGCCGGTCGTTTATATCTGGTTGTATTTATGATACTTACTCTTACAAAGTTTCTTTAGAACCTACACTTCATACGATTTCTTCCAGACATTTCCAATTTAAACAAAACGTGAAATAGAAGGGTAAATATCATTTGTCCCGGACAGATCGGTCTCGAGCTCTAGTGCCTCGATTATCCAAACTTTGTTCTATGCTTTGTTCTATACGTCAGTTATTTGCGCACTCTAATTCTAACATTAAAAGAGCTATTTGAAGTGTTTATGATTTTTTGCTTACAGATGATTCTTATCGAACGACTGGTCAACATTGTAATCTCAGAGAACACTGAACCCACTGGGCTCAAAATTTGAGTCCAGTAAGATTACGTTGTATTTTGATCCAAACTATTGCGACATTCCTGGTAGTCTTTTCGACCGCTTTACGGTTTGTTTGATTTACTCTAAAAGCCCTCCAATCCTTTTACTGCTACCGTTTTCTATACGTACAGTAACACAGCTGTTTATAAGTTTTCCGCACCACCAATATTCCAAACATTGACAACTACGTTAGTTATGACAAGGTGTATGATAATTTTTATTAATCAGTTTGCGCCGATTTTTTCAATTCAAGATGACTGTACAACAAAATATCATAAACACGTGCTCATATCCATATTAAGCAACCTGCTATCTCACACGTTTGATTGCGGAGCAGTCTAACACACTATACATCAGTCGTTCACATAATACTAGTATTCAACGATATGTTTTCTCTTGGTTGTATTTGTTGTCATTGTGTAATGTCAGTTTGATCTCAACTAAGTACATACTACGTTTTTAACGGTTCTCCCATGGTTGCATCAAATCAGCTGTCTTTGCCTCAATGCAAAGCTGTTCGTTAAAGCTAATGGATGCCAACCAATCAGACTTTTCGGACGACTGTATCCATCGTTAATTTCAATGTACTTGACGGTTGTGAGTAGTATGATTAAATAAATGAGCGTTTCAGAAGTGAACGGAATTGTTCTCATGGT